>JAECUM010094855.1:0-13115 GCA_016617855.1 Megalonaias nervosa | reverse complement strand
ACAGGATATTCCATGTAATGCAAAAAGCCATGATAATTTACATCTTGAATCAGGAAGATGGAAGAGACCAAATTGCACCGCTAAATCAAACAATTTGTGTCTTTTTCAAAGTGCTGGATTATATCATTTAGTATTAGAATGCTGATGTTATTTGCCGTTCAGAAAGAAATATATAAACTCTTCTTTTCGGAAAGGCCCGAGTATTGACATATATTAAATTACTAAATTCCACAAACTCTACTGAGGTTAGAAATTATATTCATAGGCCACTAATTGAATGCAAGCACAAGACGTTCATCTCTCTCTCTCTCTCTCTCTCTCTCTCTCTCTATATATATATATATATATATATATATGTGTGTGTGTGTGTGTGTGTGTGTGTGTGTGTGTGTGTGTGATTTGTGTGTGTGTGTGTGAATTGTAGCAGATTTAATGTACCATTCTAATGAAAGATGTCATTTGTTTTTACTTAAATCTAAAACGGAAATATGATCATGCGTGCAATGTGCACCGAAGAAGATGCAACCTTTAGATCTTTACTTGATTATTTGGTGTGTAACACTTTCGCATGGTTCATGAATATATGGTATTAGGTAGTGGAATGTAAACTGGCTGCAAGCAACTACAATAATCCGTTCAACACCTTCTTAAATATCCAGATTCCCCAAAATCACTCTGTAAACTACTGTAAGATCAGATTCTAATATTGCATAGTAGATTGTTGTGATAACGTTTTTGTGTCAGTCTATATTCATATCTTGGTAAGAGCTGTAATTTATTAGCCAAAAGTACCAAATAATTTTAACAACATAAATCTGAGTTTACCTTGTGCATATAGCTCTACAATTGTTTCGGATAAAAACCAATCTGATAAATGAGAGTGAATAATTTGTGTTTCGTGGTGGAATTATTTGCATATTAAGTGTATTGTACACAAGTGTGAAATTAGATTTAGTGATGCATGAGGAATGTTATTCACAATATGTTTTGTTTTTTTTTTGTTTTTTTCACTTGAGATTTGCCTGCTGTAAGACTGTGTTATATTTTACATGAAAAGGCTACATCTTTTATGGAATTGGTTTATAAGAATGTACTACTGGTCAAATTGCATTTAGCATGATACGGTCGTGGTTATACATTGTTGTTGTAAGTGCCCGTCTGGTGCTGCTGTAGACGAGGATTTATTTATTGTTCAGTGCTCAGATTAAAGCCTGGATAAAGTCCAGCTTCAACATTATTTAGAACTGGATGTGGACGACTATTTAAAGAAACGTTTTTGCTCTTTGAACATATGAACAAGATACATAAAACAGCTATGTTACCTTCTATCAAATACTATCCTTTGTTTCAATAGTGTAAATTTGTATCTTTTCTTTCATCTTGCAATGCTGTAGACTCCTTTTGTTCTTCTGTTAAACATTCAGCCTTGACATTTTTCATTCATGTCAGCTATTGTCTACCAGGACATATGTGGATCCTTTGACATTTGTGGATATACGTTCTCTTTAGATTGTTCTCCAGCACACGGTGCCTTTACCATGATCTCTCAGTCTGAGATCAATTTCAGTTTTATCTTTATCTTCTTAAAACTGCATTTCATGGCAATTTCGGAAAATTATGTGAAGATGAATCGCAATAAAGGTTAATTGCATGCCATCTTTCAAAATTACCTTAAACAAGGAAAGGACTTTGAATTTGAATTGGGTAAAAAATGAGATGGATTCCAATAACGTTTTGTAGGTCAAGAAGTTAAAGATACAGACCAACTTATTCAGAACGTAAATAAAAGCATTGTCCTTAGCATATCGTAGATGTGGAGAGAACAAAACAAAGCGTACAACTAAAACTACAACAAAGAGGTAATGGGAAAATGATATAGAGACCAGGGTACAATTAATGGGAAAATGGTATAGAGACCAGAGTGCAAATAATGGGATAATGGTATAGACACCAGAGTGCAATATATGAATACATGGGACAATAAGGACAAGTTCTGGATTATTCACAATGTAAGAGAAAAGTGTGTTAAATCACTGAAAGAAGACTTAAAGTCAGACATTACGCTCAAATCGTTAGATGTTCCATCAGTTTATTGGTTTAACGTTCAGTGGATAATGTTTATAAAGTCTTGTTGTGTTAGGATGATTGAAACGGGAATCGTTTCATTCCGTGGTCATCAATTGGTGAATCTGATGCAGATCGGCACAAAAAAAAAAAAATGATTTCCTCTTACAACATCCGAACAATAACAGAAGGTGGGTGCAAAGATTTGGAGTATATAACTCAAAATCCTTGATGTAAAAATGATGGTGATGAGACTGAAGACACTGAATTTACTGCATCTGTATTGACTAGACTAGGAGGGTTTGGTGAAGAAACTGATGTATATTTTGAATACGAACATAAAATAAATTATATTGGAGGAACTGTTAAGGGATTTTGATTTTAACATTGTCTTGAACTTTATTAGTGTGCAAGATAGATGTTAACGTGATTTTCTTAATAAATCTATGGATAGCTACAGTACAAAATGTTTGGTACTGTGTTCAACAGAGAAAAGAGCCAGGAAATCTAGTTTCATGAAAACAAAATTAGTGCTAAGGATCGTTCAAATAGAAAAACTGTCTACATACACCATAAAAAATGAAAGTCTGTATGGATTAAGAAGATTTAGAGATGCAGGAGACACGACAGAGCGTGAGCAAAACGCAATAAAAACTAAATATCCATGTAAACCAAAAGTTCAAGAAAAACAAGCAGTAAAAACATCCAAGGTAATAGAAACGCAAAAAAACCCCCCAACAAAATATGCAAACAAACCGTATGATATGCAGTTAAATAAGTAGAAATTTAAGTTATCACATAGTTGGTACACTTTACATGTACTGTATGCAGTTTAATATTTTGGATACGTCAGGATCTTAACATATCATTTTATGTGAATCTGATTGGTCGAAAAAAAGCTCATGAAATTCTTGCACAGCATTCTCTTCATTGGTTGGGAATTTTTCTTACCTTTGGAACCTTTTTTTCATTTTGCTAATATTATCAACATTTTTGTGGCCATTTTTAAAATCGATTATTCAAAGGACATTTGAAAAAAGATTACGTCTGTCCGAATGTGACATATTTACTCCTATGGATACAAATAAAGCTAAGGTATCGTCAATTGACAGAGGGGTGGGGGTGGGGGCTGCAACATGGACCCCCAACAAACGTGGTATAAATGTTAACTTATAGGAGTAAATAAACTTAGCTCTGCTTAGAGAGAATGTGGAAATATGCCGGTCTCCCAAAGCGACAGAATGTTGTACAACGACGGCATTATTACGCGGTAAAATAGTTCCACATTATTAATGTTTCTTATTGTGTGATGTGATTCCGACTCTAAATAAAACTTTTCTTTGCCTACCATTCCAAATCAAATGATCCAAATATCCGGTCACACATGCATTAAATCTGGGATTTCTGCATTCAGTAATCATTCCTTCACATGAATATACACAAAGTAGGATGATTAGTAGAGGAAACATTTTCGTCGTCATTGTATACAATGTGGTTAGGTCTCGTCTAACCTAACACGAGTTAACTATACATGACACTGTACAGGAATTTCTATCCAAGATTCAATTTTGAAAAATGATGTTATCTGTGTCAAATGTATTATTGATTTAGAAGAAGAGTTTCTATTTAAATTATAATTTGTAAAAATAAAATCTACTTCTAAATATTTCTGGTTATAAAACCGCTCATTGATAATTCAGTTCGCGTCTTGGACTATTTTCCCACAACAAATGAAAGGTGCATCAGCTGTATCATAATGAATAGGTCTGAGTCAGAATGAATGAATTATTTCCCCCTCCCCCCCCCCCTCTCTCTCTCTCTCTCTCTCTCTCTCTCTCTCTCTCTCTCTCTCTCTCTCTCTCACTATTTCTATTAAAATAAAAACTATTTGATAATCAGAATCTTATATAGGTAATGATTTAATATCAATTTATAAAGCTTTTTGAATAAATTCATTATTGCGTCATTACCCATTTGAGATCCTCTATATATGGTATACGATTACCACAAATAAATGAAAGTGGAATACTCCCACCTGCAGTGAAACGAGGAAAGATAACTGAGGGATTCTATAAATAATGTAGACATATGGAAAAGAGCCTATGAAATTTGATGTTGAAAACTATGAAAAATGGATAGAAGGGTTTAAAGAGATATCAGTAATGAAACAGATCCAAACACAACCCTGACTGGCAAGAACAGCTCAAATCATAAAAGCAGATTGTAGAAACATTTCACAAAACGTCTGCAAGACGAATTTCATACATTAGATAACATTTTCAATTAGGATAACTATTGAAACAACTATTTAAAGAACATGGTGTTTAAATTACTGCAATAGCTAGAGATATATCTAGGTAAAGACGATAAGAACTGTCCCTCTGTTTATTGACAACACTATAAGACATTTTTGTATCTATTAGTGGTGATGATAGTTCATCGGAAGCAAAAGATTTGCTGAGAATTTTTTTTTAAACAAGGTTTATTAAATCGTCTTTGAGTTTGCAACTTTAACGTGATCGCCCTGTATGAGGTTGTACTAAAATACCTTTGTATCATATATGAGCGACAATTTACATGGGTTTTGTTGCCGCGTACACAGTATAGTTTCAGCTTCAGTTATTTCAAAATAATGAAAATTTGTTCAACCATTGCTACAGGTAGAAAGTGCCAGACATGAGAAATCATATTACCTCGAGTTCTCTGGCAGTGAATTTCATCAGAACAAGTATACTTAGCAGCTCGTATTCTCTGTATCGTCACAATACAGACAGGATAAAACTGATCCAAAGCGCTACATCGCCAGCAACAAGGTGTTGTAATGATGCAATAAACTGACAACGAACAGTGCAAAACTAGTATCTAACTAGACTGAGCGCTTTCGACTCTTAATGAGTCTTTTTCAAAGGCAAATACAAAACACAGACAAGACTAACAAGTAAAACACAAAAACCGTAGTGTTTGCAAAACTTTACATGACTATTTCTACAGGAATTAAACCTTTAAATTTATTATGTTTCAACTAGTTTATGTCAACTTGTTGCGGATGCTTGAAAATATTTTTATTGACCTAGAAATCGACGAGAGATAACGACATCTGTTTTACGTTCATTTTAAGTAGGCGCAATTTATATCCCAGATATTTCATTGTCATAATAGTAATTATAGGCTATCTATCTATCTATCTATCTATCTATCTATCTATCTATACGTAAAAGAAATACATTTGTACGGCAGTTAGAGCCTTTTTTTAAAGCTTTATGCTTGGCAGTTTCATTACAATAATTGATCCTTCCAAATCCTAAAATATTATCCCCAATTGGTAGGGACTTGTTTTTTTTTTCTATAAATAACACATTAAATCATGCGATTAAAATTGTGACTATATATAATTAATTTTTTTCAGCTATGCAGATTTTATGGCATTGATACATAATAACAAATGGGTTTTTTTTAATGAGTTATAGACGTTATTTGAAGTTTTTATGTTTGTTAGTTTGATTAAAATAATTTGAATATCATTCCAAAACCCCCATAAGCAAGATATTATAAGTGTTCGCCTGCGCGAGCGGGCAACAATGAATTTTGTGTGGACGATATCCACTTTACGGAAGCATTTTTTAGGTGTGGAGGTATGTAAAAATGAAAACGTATTCTTTCTTTTTATCCCGCTCTATGCGAGAGAACTATTTTATATTTGGGATGTTTCGAAACTGGTTACAAATTTTTTAGAGAGGCAGGCCTATATTACAACAACGCCATGCTATCAGATAGGCCTTGGTCTGTTTGAAATTAGCCATTTTTTAAATAACCGAACAGACGAATTCAGTTAAATTATATGTTGCAAAACATTAAATGATAAACAGTGTTCGAGTTCTTATAATCCAGTTCGATTATTCTTGCCAGAGACAGATTCGTGTACGAACGTGGTCATTAAAACAATAATCTCGTACAGTTGATCCTATGAAATAATTTAACGCGTAACGAAATCAATTTATGTGCGCGCATGAGTAATGTATATAATTGTATTCGTACTTAACCGTGTGTCGTGTTTTAGACGGCTCACTGTAGCTTTAGCTATTCACTGGAAGTCACTGAACTCACGGGGGATGGGGTGGGTGCGAGAATAGCATAACCCGAATGATGTGTTCGAGGAAGACATTGGTTTGAAGGACGGGTTTGGTTTTCTCAGTGGGAGGAGACAAAGTTTCGGTACCAGTGGGTTTTTAGGATAAGGAGATTCTTGGGGATCCTTCGGGGAGCCGGGATGAGTGTACCACGTGATGTTGTTTCTTCACTAGGGACGGAAGCTCTAGGATTGGAAATCCCTTGGTGTTCATCGACTGTACGTCACAAGATGAATAAAATAATACGAACCACTTTTTAATCAAGTCTATTTCAGTATCACTATTAGTATTAAAATCTAATTCAATATCATTATTTATGTGTAAATGTTGTGCAGTGTCATTGTGTGAGTGAAAATCAATCTTAAAACCGTTATACTTGTTGTTGAACAGTATATCAATCATATGTCCATCATACTTGCTGACGAACCATATATCAGTCATACTTGTTTATGAATTTCATGCATTGATGATATTATGTTTGTGGATCCACACGTCAACCATACTTGAACATGCCCATTCATACGCGGGATCAATTGTATTTATTTGTTGAATTTCTATGTTTTGATCGGATTCATTTAGAAAAAGTATTTTATTTTTTTCATTGTTGAACTTTCTGCGTATCATTTTGGAATAGCTCTTTTGGACTTTATCCGTGTAAGTAATGTATCGAATTGAGCTTTTCATTCATGTAATAGTGTTTAGTGTTTTCGCTAGATCTAATCAAACCCGACTTCAATTCTGTTAAGAGTGATACCAATTTAGTTACTTGCGAGTGCTGACCCGATTGTTTTGTTTTTGGCTGAAAGCATTATTTTAACTGTTTTCGTATTAGTGTATATCTTATTTGCGTTTGCAGTCGGAAGTGTAAGCAAAGCATGCACACAAAATAAGAGGTACAGAACACATTTGGGCCCTGTGAAGCTTGTGCAGCCATTTTCTTCCTTATAAACGACTGTTCGCTTCATGATTACTTCATAACATTACTTGTGATCTGTGAACCTAATTTTTTGTCGTTGTTTGCATGTTTTTGGAAGGGTAAATTGTAACGTGACACCTGAACGTTTGAGTATTGGATCTCATCAGCAGGTCTGCTAATACGACACTAATCATCATCCCTCTTTTCTGCATATTATTTACTCATTTTATCTTCTTTTCATCTTCTACAATGTTCCTTCTTGCTGTCACATAATGATTTCCAAGACATTTGTAATGGGGTTTTTGACAACATCGTAACTGATGGCAGACTTCAATCCTTGTTTACACGATACTATTTTAGATTTGTGTAAAGCTTGTTGTAGCCAATGATACTATTCGTTTTCATTATCATGTCTGATACTGTCTACAGTCTTTATATTGGGGTCTGATACTTACCGTCCCAAAATGAAATTCTCCATTAATTATTTAGCCATGTCTCCTACTGTAGAAACAACTGTGTAACAGATGATTCGTTGAAATGTATTCACTTATGATGCTAATTTTGTAAGAACTGATACTTTGCTTTAACTTTGAAGTTATTCATTGGTTAATCTGTTCCTAACTTACGCACAGAAGTAACTCGTGTAGGTCATTTACCCTGTCAGCCATATGATATAGGCTCACCACACGTTTGGTGGCAGTTCTTTTTATACTTCTGGCACATAATCGATAAAGTATTTGTTTCTTCTTTTATGGTATTTCCAGTCATATTATGGTGAATTATTCAACCTTCGGCAGATAAATATTACTTTTTAATTTTTTAAAATTATTTTAGAGTGCACTGCATTTTGTTTCGGTAAAGACCTCATAAGATTGGAGTAAATTGCAGATAATTGCACATCTTTATTCACGAGAGAGAGAGAGAGAGAGAGAGAGAGAGAGAGAGAGAGAGAGAGAGAGAGAGAGAGAGAGAGAACATTGCAGAGATGAGGATTATGTTTATTCTCTCACCAAAGTTGATGTTATTTGAATTGAATAATCGATAGGCGGGTAATGGACCGCAGTTTTCTTATCTGGAAATAAACGTGGAACATGTAATCATATTTAACTTATTCTGGAACACTTTTTTTTCTGTTAAATGTGATAACAAAATTCAACAACCAAATGTTTCCAACTTGACTCTCCAGTTTAGTTGATTCTGCCAAAATCTCATATTACACTCTGCTCTGTATGTACTCGTATGCATTATTATAGGATTTTAAGGTGTAATTATAAAAAATGTGAGATCATCTCTATGTGAAGAGCCGAGTTTCAATACAGGAAATTTTTATGTCGTAGATACTTTTGAGCAAATTACTGAAATTCGGAACACGGATAAGTCGCTGTACTACATGTTTTATTTGAAGTCCGTCACATTAGAAGCAGAATCTATTACTTAACAGCTAAATCTTGTAAATTTTGGACTGGAGTCCATTACTTTTGGACTGGATTCCTCCACTGTTATATTTCCCAAGGGTATGCAAAAGCTGTATTACAGCTTTGTCTCTTTCCCAAGTTTATATAAAGGCTGCAGTACGGCTTTATCTCTGCTAAGCTTCTATTGTCAATGATGAAAAAATCTAAACGCGAAATTAGCCTTACTTATGCAAATACGTTAAGCCTATATTTACTAATGCACTACATTTACATGTAAGTCTTTATTTCCTGTGAATCTTTTAATTTCCTCCGCTGTAATACCATTTAATCTCGTTGACCTTACACACTCTATGCTTCCCTTATTTTCTACTTCCACTATTCTTATTTTTCCCGTTGAGTATTGTTCCTGCAATAAATTGATATTTGTGGAAACAATTAGACTCTCAGGGTTGTCATATCGATGTCTTGCATACTGGTCTATATCAAACATTTCTAACGGTATAAAACAGACAGAAAACACTTTAGACTTCAAAAATTATCTATATGCGTTATCAAGAAGCCAAGAGAACCAACTTTTAAAACGGGTACGTTATTTTCGGCAATTTACAACGTTCCATCAATTCTATCAAATGTATGAATAATTTCAGATTTATGTCAAATGTGTCACCAATGTACCTGGCCCTGTTAAAGCTACGTTATAAACTGAATCACCGTATGGTATCATAAATCAAACTTTGTTCTCCATAAGTTTTAAATCTGCCCTTGATGAATGTATCTTGCAAAGTTTAACAGATCTTTAAGTTGTATTATAAATTTAGCCAGATAAAAATATGTGTACTTACACACATCAAATACAAACTTAACTCCTTTTTCAAACATCCACTTTTTAACCAAGCCGGCCGTTAGGGCATATGTTGTTTATTATGTTATCATCACTGAAAGTAATTAGCAGGACTGCATCTTTTCTGAAAATTTGGATATATTTTATGCTTCAAGTGAACACATTTCCCTTGTATTCTCTTGAAAGTTATTTTTCAACATAACTAGCTTTAACAAAACTTTTATCCCGTCCAAAATTGCAAAGAAATAGGTATTATCTGTCTATATAAAATTGTTGCTTTCATAGTAAACTCGTTAAATATTTATTTTAACTTCATATAAACTGCTTAATTCAATGCAAGGTGGCATTGCTCCACTATTTATGATGTGTTTAATACTTTCAAATCAGTAGTCTGTGTTTGCATCGCCGCTTTCAGTGTTTCACTGCACTTGCGCACTACTCAAGACTCGGCATATTCATAACAGGAGGTAAATATGTGTAATTCATTACATTTAACATTTTTATCTTATTCATAAATTTCAGCAAAACCCCATTTATTCTCTCTGACCTTTACGTCGTCCGCTTGGGAGAGGGGAGGGGGTGGTGTGTATCTCTTCAGTTAAATTGAAATTGAATACCCACAGGAAAAGTGTAGCAGCAGAGGAGGTGAACAGACCATTTTGCTTGAGACATTATTTATGAAAAACAAGCCTTTCTACGAAAAGGAAATCTTAAGGTCAATAATAAAAACCACAGCCTCTAACTGACCATGAGATTTCTCTAGGGTTAGCTTATCTCGTTACTTTATCTCTGACTCTTTTGGGGTTTTTTATGGTGTGTTTATTTTACTCGCTGGTCACTCAACGTTGCTCGTTCACCTCCTCTGCTGCTGTAAATTAACCAAAGATTTTATCCAGACCTATACGATATCTAGATCTTGGGTCATGTAAATTTATTGTTATAAATCCGAACGGAATAGCTTGTGCTTTTGAAAAGAAGTTTCTAAACTTAATCATATCCATGTCCCCTGAACACCAAGTATAATAAATATTTTGTAAAGTATAATTATCTACTCCACTAAACACAATTAAGATATTGCAATTATCTCTGATCACTTTTGAAATTTGCGTGTATTTCTGAGTTAAATAAATTACGTCTGTATTTTTGTGACGGCCTCACGAAAATATCCGAGCTGGATTGGATTGTTTATCCAGCATTACATCATCGTATACTACGAGATTATTGATACATCCATCAAGATCATCTATGGATGGAGCTTCATCGATATCGGTAATAAAATCAATAGCATCATTATCAGGACACGTCAGCGACTTTGCATTTTCATTAAAATCTTTAAGTACTTCGTAACATCGTTGATCATCTACAGATGGTGCTACTAAATATAATTTATCCCACTTGAGCCATCGCATTATCAGATTAAGTAATAATTGCGTTTTACCAGACCCAGATGGGCCAAGTATAATTGCTCTGATAGAATTTGGTAGCGCTGGATGATGCTTGACTGGCTCTTGTTTTCGTGTCGCTGAGAAGTCAATTATATCCATATAATAATAATATGGATTTATATTGTGTTCGATGTACAGCACCCACGTCCACCACTGGATTAACGACAATAATAACAAAAAATAACAGGCGCGCACTTACAGGCAGGTGTGTGAAATGTGGTACAAAAAAATGCAAATTTATTTCATTAAAGACAGGTGGAGATATCGCTGCTTCGTTAGGTAAATTACCAGGAGCTCCATGGGCAAAGTATCCTGGTGAAAAACATATACCTGGATATAATTATTGTGGTCCTGGAACTCGTCTCGATATCCGACTCGATAACCAAGACCAACCAAAATCTGGAGAGTATCCAATAAACGCAATTAATCAAGCGTGTCACATTCATGATGTCGCGTATAAAAGTAAAGATTTACAACAACGGCATCTTGCAGATGTGAAGTTGATTCATGCGTTAAATTCTATACCTGATAAATCTCTCAGAGAGAAACTTGCTAGCTTTCTGGTAAAAGATGGTATGAAAGGTAAAATAATGTTAGGGGCTGGTAATTAATCAACTGATTATTATCATAATAATGGAATCTGTTTATTATAGCCCAAGAGGATACTGGAGAGGTAAAGCAGCGATTAGTAAACTTGCTGAAGCAGCAAAAGTCTCACGTGATGTTGCTGCAGAGTGGTTAGCACGACAGCCAATATGGCAAGTCTATCTAAGTCCACCTAAAAAAATTAAGTATGCACATTTTGATGTCAGTACCCCTAATGAAGTTCATCAAGCAGATATTTTGTTTTTACCACACGATACCATTAAAACTGGCAGACGTCAATACACATACAGATACGCGTTAACCGTCGTTGACGTTGCGAGTAGATATAAAGAAGCAGAACCACTATCAACTAAAACAGCAACTGAAGTTGCATCTGCGTTTGAACGCATTTATCAACGTGGTGGTCTACGGTGGTCACAACTGCTACAGGTTGATCCTGGTAAAGAATTTCTTGGTGCAGTATCATCGTTGATGAAGCGACATAACGTTAAAATCAGACGAGGATACACAGAAATTCATCGTGATCAGGTAATCGTTGAACGATTTAATCGAACACTTGCTGAGCGGTTATTTGGATACCAATACGCAAAGGAAATATCCGCTGACTTTAAGTCCACGGAGAGATCTCGTGAATGGGTTGCAAGGTTACCGAGTGTGATAGCTGCGTTGAACAACGAAGTGACTCGTGCAACTTTTATGAAACCTTCTAATGCGATCACAAAAAAATATATACCAATGCAACGTAAATCTTCCTCTCAACCAGTACTAGGTAATGTTACCGTAAGATATTTATATGAACCTGGTGAACTTGAAGGAGGTAGAGAAAGAGCAACTGATCCTATCTGGAGTGTGACCACACACAAAATTTCTAGCGTGGTAAGGTCCACAGGTAGACCAGCAATCTACAGATTAGATTCAACTGCTCCTCAGCGTGGATTTGTACGCGAACAATTACAAATAATTCCTACGGGTACACAATTACCACCGCGTTAACTTTTGTAAACTTGCACCTCTACGTCGATTACATTCAAGACAGGTCAGCATCACATTTTCGCGTGTGTGACCAAGATTACTATTAATTCTATCGACGGTAAATTGTCTTGGATTATTACTCGAGTACTGCCACAGCATATTACAGTTACAACTTGCACAATGATTATTCTGTTGTTGTTTTAGTGTTACAATAAATTCAGCATCAATACTAAAATCGCGATTATTTTTTTTTTGTCACATTGCTTATAACTCGTTAATTTTTTATTGATATCGACAAAGATGTTAGTGATTTCTTCGGTTATTACGCAATCCATGATAACCAGGCCCAGTTGAGATATTCTTCTGACTCAAGACACTGCTAGATAAATTAAATTTGACCACTCAATACGATCATCGACAATCCAAATACTTGTATCGGTAATAGTTAATCCCTGTGACGAGTGAATCGTTATAGCGTATCCTAACGTCCACGGCGATTTATCCATACTCAACGCGCTCTCAACAACATCAACAACAACTAAAACAATATCATTTAACACAAGATTTTGTATTCCACCACCAGGAATCTCAACATCAACATTCTGTCGTCGAGTATCTGCTGGGCGATAACACAAAAGTACAGGTAGATTTGAAAATTTTTTCTTTATGTAACGTAAATAATTGTTGTTGAAGTGTATCGCGAACTATTTTTCTACTTGCAACTATCAA
>JAECUM010094854.1:0-11956 GCA_016617855.1 Megalonaias nervosa | reverse complement strand
AATGCAATGGCAGATCTGGGTCTGTGCAGTTTATTAGGAGTAATCAGTAGAACAAACAAGACAGACCCTGATCTGCAGGTTCATTATGTTATTGCAGATCAGGGTCTTGTTGTCTGAGCTTGACTCTACCTTATAAGTGAGTATATACGGTAAGCATTTTGGTGGGGTGGTTCTTCTTACAGTTTAGATATCTGATAAAGCAGTGTACAGGTAGCAAGACATTGCTGGACACTGTTAAAGTAAAGTCATATCACAATTTGTTTCATTCATTTCCAAACTTCAATTTTCTTTACTGATGCTTTAATTAAGGGAGGTAATTCATGGCTAATTAATAAAAGTGGAATTGTCCTTCCCAAAGTTTTCAAGTGCAATTATTACTCTTGCAAACATCTTAGTTTAGCCTTCAAAAGTGTTCAAATTTGGTAACAATTTAAACAAACATGCACATCATATATTATACATTAGACAATGTGCATGCCCAGGCAGTAAATCTGGTTGCATTATTGATTTTTTTTCATCACAGACATACATGTATATGTAGCAGTACAAAAACAATATCAAGACAATCCTGAGGATCAGCATGTCAGACCTACTCAACAATGACAAGTCTAACAAACTGAATCCTGTCATAATAAGAGCTAAAAGATCTACAGCAAATGAAACAATCACAAACTGAGCGAAGTATGGCATCATGCATATTGCTAATTGCTTCACTCATATATATATATATATATATATATATATATATATATATATATAATCACATTGTTTTTGTTATTGCATACCCTGTACACTTATAAAATATTTGGTAAATGTAGCAGCATTACCAGTGCACAGAACATGTAAAGTACCAGGGTACATATTATGCAATGAGTAAAACTATTCCAGTTGGTAAGAGTAATTTACCTTGTCTCTTTGCAGACGTCTTTTGACCAGCTTGGAGCAGCACACATTCGCTGACTGCTGAATGTGACTCGTATTGTACTCCAGAAATGATCGACTGTCAATCAAAAGGGTCTGAAATGTAACAGTATGCATGGTATCATATGTTGCAAGGCAACTGCTTGCTCATTGTAGTGGTCAGCAAACAAAGTGTTATGATGAAATTCTTATGAAACAAAGCCCTATGATGAAATTTTTTATGTACATGTAGAGTTGCAAGGCATTTTCGAAACAAGTTCTTTTTTGGGGGGGAATGAATATGGATATTTGGAAGTATAAGATGCATGTACATGGTTCAGCAGCATGTCAGCACAACACTGGCTAATGGTGCCAATTAAATGTCAAGCTCTAAAAAATGTAAAGATCAAGAATTGCACACAAAAAATTTTAGGAAGATATATCCTTTGAAATAAATGTAACATGAAATACCACATGATCAAGGATAAGCAGCAAAGATGTTACATTTTTTTTAAAGATACCATAGTTACTCACAGGACAAGACAAATGACAAATTTATATGTTTGATAAATGTTACTTTACAATAGTTTTTGTATGAAACACACACCAGAAAAACTCAACTACATACAAGTATATTCATGCTATTTGGTGTTACAATTGCAAGTAGATTTTAAAACAGCAATTTACATCATGGACTTGAAATGATCTCATTGGAAGAAAAGAAAACCTTGTTCATCTTCTCTTTTATTTGGTGACAAAGAGACACTGCCTTTTACATGCCAGAAGACTGGACATATCTGGAAAAAAATTTCAGTCATCCAGCTGCCCTATATAAACAACATTTATATCAGGATTTTTCTTAAAGAGTCCTGAAAAAGTCCATATTAAACTAGTGTCCTTAATACATGTTTGCAAAGGTCTCTTAAGAAAGGTTTCACTTTTTCACAGACTAAGTAAGACTGTTAACACAAAAGAAAGAATACCTTTGATATGACTAACCTTTTCCATTCCAGCTTTCAGCAGCTTTTCCAGCTCCACTGGTCTGATCAAATTCCATTTATGGCCTTTGTCCTCCACGTGATATGAGGGAACCCTTAACTCTTCACCATCCTTATCATCTACAACTGTTGAACTCCTTGTGGAAATTGACAATGATCTGGGAGAGCGAATGGGACTTGTAGATTTGGACTTTTGCATCATTATCTCTTTTTGAAAAAGAGAAAAAGAGAAAACTGAGTTATCCACAGAATCTTGTGGCAATGAACCACCATCCACCTCTTTCAATGTAGTTGACAAATTCTGGATCACATGACTGTCATCCACTTGTTGGGGCCTCTTGAAGAAGACATTCTCTTCTTTATGTTCTGTTTTAAAGAATTCCTCAAATCCACTATCCCTTTGAAACAGGTTATCTGCACCCTGTTGCCATGGTGATCGTAGGGATAAAGAGTCAGCAAAAGGGGTTGCATCAACTTCATCCATCTGATGCTGTCAAAACATCTGCAGATTCAAAGATGAAAGCAGGATCTCTGGCTCTGGGCCTATGTACCTACTGTTACCCGTGCTTGAATATAAGATTTGATGCTGTGTTCTAGACTGAGAGTCATCTTCCAATCTATGTCAAGGAAAAGGCCTTTGGAACATGTCCGTCTGATGAAGCAGGAGATGGACATTTAGATTTCAGATCTGCAGCAAGTACCTTTGTCATCTTGATCTTCTGTAGCTTACATGTACCTCTGTCTAACAACAAAGGAGAAACTAGATTACACATACTGGTACAGACAACTATGCTTGCTCTAGTGTTAACTTAAGTTTTAAATAAAGAACCATGAAGAAAATAAAGAAAACTGCAGACCATAATTTGGATGACACTTCTGAATTCCTTCCTGTCAGATTTAGAAAAAAAACAAAAAAACGTTATTGCCTTTGTTCTGCTTTAGAGGTTTTTAAAAATATCTGTCTGTCTTTCCTTGGAAAAACCTTGGCCCAAGTTTAGTCCCTCAACAGAAGTAGATTACTGAAGGAGTACGAACTCCATGATTAAAATGGTTTTCAATTACTTACAGATTTTAGAAAATCTTGACTAGACCTCAAACAAACATAAAAAGCAAGACATGAGTCAGTGTTTCCTACAGTCTGTAGATAGCCATACTGCAAAAACCTGTTAATAGGATCTCTTTTGTTCCCACCCTTTAAGTGCATGTTTTTCTGACCTTCCAACCCCATTTTAGATGTTGGATAGATACGTCGGGGAGAGCTGTAAGAGTGTGTCCCCTGTTAGAAAGACGGAATTTGCACCCCCATCAAGACTATCTCTAAGTACCCAAAAAATGGGGTAGGAAGGTCAGAGGAACTTGGATTACCACACGCTGTAGAAACTAATAAGAAATCCACATTAACTGCACCAGAATACACAAAGCAATATATGTTCCCAGGAACTGTCATTAGTAAATGGTGAGTCAAAATCAACAGCATAAACAGAATATAAATTAACAGAACTTCAATGTATATGGTATACAAACAGCTACCACAAAAACTGTCAGTGAATTAGACACAAATAATTCCGAATTAAGCAAACAATATTCTATTAAATCAAGAAACATGAAGACATGGTAGCAAAGCCGAAACATAAATTTCAATATGACAAGATATTCTTCCATTCACTGAACAATTCCTGATACACACATACAAGTTATTTTCATTTTGAATGTTAGTATTGGCTATATTTTCATTGTGTGGTACAAAAAACATTTTAGTTTTTAACAAGTGGCAAGACGTTAGAATATATAGCTTTTGTACCACATAATAAAATATATCTGGTATTAACACAGGAAAAGAAAATTTTCTTTACATTACATACCAGATATGCTCTTAAATCAAATCTTAGAAGATTAACTCACGCCTCAGCACATTACCCCTACCCCACCCCATGTTCATAAATTCACATCACTTTCAACTGTATTCATAGGGTGATTATATAAATATTTGCAACTTACAAGAGCTGCAGGATTGGGATAACCAACTTACGTTGCTTTAAATCATACCTTTTATATTTTGTAAACTATTCGATAGTATATAACCACAAAGCAAATATGAATTAGCAATGCATCACAGCAGGTTTATCATTGTTTAAGTAGTAAGTGGAAATAACTACATAGAGATGCAAGCAGCATCAAGTCATAATTCTTCAGCAAAACATTAAATTTCCATGTTGGAAACACAATGCAGATTCCATTTAAATTGTTCTAGCTCACAAACTGCTCATTTTTCTTGGTGCAGATATAACTTATATACACGCATACAACTGTCACATCACATGATGGGAAATCTGATATTTTCACCTGTGAAAATATCAGGATATATTTTCCACACATGAAAATATAATAGTAAAAAAAACAAACATGAAAGTCATTTCGTAAATAATTTTCTATATTTCACATTATGTACATAATGTATATAATAAAGAGTATTATCCATGGTTAGATTTGCAGTTACTGTGACACCTGCCCGAGAGCTACATGTAAACAACATCTGCTTATAGAATAGCATTTACGAACCTATTTACCCATGGTTACTGTCAAATTCATTCTGTACATCACCTCTATAACAGACATCAGTGTCCACGCTGGATAAAGTTTTGTGGTCTTTGGTCTGTCATTTAGTGACAAGATTTACAATATATCCCAAAAACATTCCATGGCTTAATCTGCATTTTACATACAACATACAGTTTAACCTACTATGACGAGCCCCTCCAATCAACAGCCATCTCTTGTATCCAACAGCTTTTTCCTCCCATCAAATTTCATATCCTTCACCAACTAAACTAAACTTTCCTTTAAAGGACAAAATAATTCCATCACTTAGTTTGTGGGTTACAACAGTGTGACACAATATGCTTTATATAAACCGCAAACCTGTGTGGATCACTATCTAGCCAAACAGGTTGAAAATAGTTTTCCCATGAAGATGCTCTAAGGATCTCCACACAGAAAGTATTTCCAAACAGCATTCTGATGCCTTCGTAACCACATTTTGTAGAGGTATGCTTTGCTAGAGAGCATCATCTACTTTGATCAGCAACCATACCCCATGTTATACATGGTTGTATTCTACAAGTAATACTGTATGATGATGTAAGACATCACACCAAATCATTCCAATCTACTTAACAAATCCTGCCATTAACCTATATCAATAAGGTAAACATTTAACCAGTAAACACAGATTCACCTATATGAAGTGCATGACTGATATTTTGGAGGTAAAGCATGTGACAAAGTTATCAGTTGAAATCAACTCAGGTGACACTAACTGTATATACTCATGTACATGTTGGATCCTATTGCAAACAATACAGATCCTCACCTTCCATAATGATGATTCTCTGGCAGATTTAAGGTCTATTTTGTTTGTTCTACTGATTAATTTAGCTAAGTGCATAGTCCCTGATTTGCCAACATATGCAATTGCAGACCTGGGTCAATGAAGTCTGCAGCTGAATCCGAACTGTTTGCAAATAAAAAATATGACAGCTGTAGGCTTAAAGAAACTCACTCAAAAATGTAACTGCTGCAATCTGCATGTAAAAATTGGAAATATATCAAAATGATAAATTACCTCAAACAGGAGCCTTGGCAATAAACTCTGGCGATAAATAGCTTCAACTGATGTTGACCCTGACCTGACAGTATAAAATGGGAGTCACTTCAAGGGACTGACATTTACTGGCCAAAAAGGATTTCCATGAATTCAAGATAAGACCATTTCTTCTTTTTAACTGCTGCAGTGTTCAAACCATCTCCGATATTCTTATTTATTAATATAGTACCAAACTGCTAACACAGTTAACACAACAAACTGCGTAGGCCTACTACGAGTGTAAAACAAATAAAAGTTTAATTAAACATACACTAAAGTTTTTATTGTTATTTAAATTGAAAGTGAGATTGTATTATTGTAATGAGTCATTGTTTGCTTACTTTGCTATACATTGTAAGGACATTTTCTTACAAACATCGCTTTCGTGTTTTGCTCTCAGGAAAGTCTCTGATAATATCATCGAAATTAAAGATTCCAACACATCTGATTCTATGCTCATGACAGGCAGTTTAGTCGTTCTTGCATCTTACGGCTGCGAAGCTCATCCTTGATTAATTTAAGTTTTGAGAAAGAACGTTCACCGGTACAGTTTGTCACCATCATTGACAGAAACATTCTTATTGCAATTTCAATGTTTGGAAACATTGATTCCAGATTGTCATTCTTTATCATGGCATAGATTACTGACATAGATGGCACTGGTGTTTTGCAAATGACACTGACATATAGTGTTTCAGGTGTACACATTCTGAAATTAGTTCATGTTGGTCAAGATCTTGAGGATAGAACTTTGCAAGCTTTTCACTGTATTCTGTTATTTGTTCAACATTCAAATGGTCCAGTTTGATTAAGAATGTAAATCTGCTGCTGATTTCTTCATAAGCTTCTCCACGTTCGGTTAGTTCAGTGATCAATGAGTCGATGATTGGTAAGTAGGTTTGAAATCTAAATTTTGTGCTCGCATCCATAACAGTGTCAATTGCAGGACCTTCCGGAAATGTAATTCGCATATTTCTTTTAGTCACTCGTCTTTGGCTGTCATAGTACTCTGCATTGTGAGTTTGTGTTTTGGCTCTGCGTTCATATTCTTCAAAATAATTATTGTCTCTAAGTGCATCAACATAAAACTTCAGTGATTGAATCAGATTGACGGAGATTGATAAATCCATGTCTGCTTTTTGTAGAGTCTTGCTTGTTTCGTTGAAGGATATCATTCCAGAGAATGGTGAGGAATGCAATTTCCAACTTATCCATCTTTTTGCTTACAGCTGCTGCTTCATAGGAAGCGTCTCTAGGTTTGTCTTTGTCCCGTGCAATCCTATCAAGAGCTGCTTGAACTTCTTTGTACTCATGACACAGTGCCTTCACAGCATCAACATAAGCGGACCATCGCGTATCTGATAAGCGTTTCACTACTTTGTGTTCATGTCCTAAAGATGTCTCCAGGACATGCCAATGATGCGTTGATGCCACGAAAAAGGCATATAGGTTTTGAAGAAAGTCGAAGTAGGCTATGACTTGCGTGCAACATTCAACAGCCTTCACGCCAACTAAATTCAGGGAATGGCCCGCACACAGAACGTATACAGCTAATTCGTTTATTCCTTTTATTCTAGCTTGCACGCCTGAGTATTGACCGGACATGTTAGAGGCATTATCATAGGACTGTCCACGGCAATCTGCTATGCTGATGTTGTTTTCATCCAAAAAGTTCACGATGGTGTCCGCAAGATACTCTGCTCCATGACCGTGGATACATACAAATCCTAAGAACCATTCTACTGATGATAAATCTTTCACATATCTCACGGTCAATGTCAATTGATCGGTGTGACTCACATCCGGTGTGGAGTCCACACTAAGAGAGAAATATTTTGCTTGTCTTAGTTCTGAAAGGATTGAGCAGACAACTTTGGTGCCCATCAATGCGATAAACTCTTCGCATATAGTTACCGATAGATAGAAGGGGTTACCTTTTCCAGCATTGCCGTATCTCTTCAAATGTTCACTGAGAAATGGATCGAATTGGCTAATTAATTCCAAGTTTCCCAAATAATTTCCATTGTGCTGTGAACCTAGAATCTGATTGTCACCTCTAAAAGTCAAGCCCCTGGATGCCAAAAACTTCACTACAGCCACAACCCACTGTTCCACTTTTAATTGCTTCATTAATTGTGTATCAATGTGACCAGCTTCTCTAACAAGCTCAGTGTAAATAAGCATGCACTTTCCATGACCCTTGCCATTTTCATGTTCGCTGTGACGTGTCATTGCATTCTTCCAATCATTAAAGCCAGTTGTGCATAGAGCAGATTGATGACCCATCGTAGTTGTTGAAAATAAGCGACACACAAAGTAATACACAGACTTCTGTGATGGAGAATAGAGTAGCCACTCGCGACAAACTGATTCACCATTTCGCAGTTCACGGCAGAAACAGGAATCTGTTAAGCAACATCTCTCCAACTTATCTCCAGTTCCATACACGCGCTGAGTCGTACTAAAATCAGACTTTTTATGCTGGCAAGTAGCAGGACCTCTACAAATCCAATAAGATCGTAATTCCTCAGTGATTGGACTCCATAAGGCTTCATCTGTTGGATAGCCTGCTGAGCTGACACCTTGTGGAATTGTTTCGACTGTTGGTGATATGACAATATCTGAACTTTCAATGGGTAGACTATCAACTTGCAGCGACACTAACTGTTTATCTTTATCACAGACAATGGCATCAGTAGGCAAGCATGACGACTTAAGAGTATCTTGCATCTCAACAATGTCAGACTGCAATGATGATTGTGCTTTCTGACTTTGAAAAAAAGACGATAATTTTGGATGTGTGGCCAACCTTTCTAATTCTGCTGCTTCCTTCTTTCTCTTCGCAGCACCACTCATATAATTTCTACTCATTCTTGGTGGGTTGTCTAATGGTTTGTTTAATATATCGTAGTTAGTGAAAATTGACAAAATGGCAAATCGGTGATAACTGACAATTACAATCTGAATCTGCGTAAAAGTCTTGTGTCTACAGGTTACTGTCAGTCATTATATCCTGACATAGATAGGAGTCTGCCGAAAGATGCAATTTAAATTTCGGCCGAAACCGAGACTACACCAAAAGCAACAATTTGGTCACTTTCTGCACCGATACCGAAACCAAAATTTTGTTTTTGGGCTGCCGCGGGGCCCCCTGCTGTGCGGGGCCCTAGGCACATGCCTCCCGTGCCTATGCCTTAAAACGTCACTGCTCAGAAAGTATGGAAAATGCAAATAGGGATCATACCAGCTGTGATAGGAGCACTAGGAATAATACACACAAATTAGAAGACAGCCAACAGAAAGCAGAAATAGCACCAGAGCGAAGCCTATTACAGAAAGCAGC
The DNA here is from genome assembly GCA_016617855.1 of Megalonaias nervosa. Classification (NCBI taxonomy): domain Eukaryota; kingdom Metazoa; phylum Mollusca; class Bivalvia; order Unionida; family Unionidae; genus Megalonaias; species Megalonaias nervosa. The sequence goes on along the minus strand of JAECUM010094854.1, from coordinate 3,072 downwards.
ATGCCTTGGAACAGCATGGATCGGTACTGAAGGACACAGGAAATGTCTCCATACCATGTATACAATTTAAACCAGTCACAATACCATCAAGAGGATGTGGAAGAGAGAAATAATAATTATTTCCCTCGTCATACTTTTTAAATTGATATTTACCACAAGCTTACCAAATTTGCAAGTTTTAGCATGTCCTTTACTCTATGATTTTTCAGGTTCATGAATAAATCTCGTTGGAGTCTGTACAGAGCAAAAACAGCAGTTGAAATATTTCAAGTGCCTGGTACTTTTATTAGAATAAAGACCATAGTATCAATATCAAAATATATCAGTGGTCCTCCAGTATAGCTCAGGGCACTGATATTATCATATATACTCGTTTATAATATGTCCAACTGCACAGACCCAGATCTTCGTTCACATAATCTGCCAAAAGATCTGGGTCAATACAATTTGTTATGAATAATCAGTAGAACAAAGAGCACAGACCCTGATCTGCAGGCGCATTAGGCTATGGCAGATTAGGATCTTTGTTATTTGCAGCTTGACTCAACTTATAAGCAAGTATATATGGTATATGAAGAGGCTTAGTTGGTTTTAATGACACTTGCAATATAATTTTGGCTATATCATGTTGAGAAAATGGGAGTCGAGTGCCTTTTCTAAGGATGCTCTGGCTGGCATTGGTGGATACAGAACCGGCAAACACTTGGATTATGTGTCCAACGATCAACAATACAATACTCCTTCATTATAATGCTGTCCACAGAATATACTACATTATAGTGAAACCATTTTTTGAAGAAGTACATGCTACAGTATTCCCTCATTATAATGTTCATGGGAACAATATAGAATACAGTGTTATAGTAATAGCAACTTATAAATAAAGTACATTAAAGAGGACTCCCTCATTATAATTCCGTAAATGGAAGCTATAGATCAGTGTTATAATGAGACTACCTTATAATGAAGTACATGATATATTACAACGCCTTGCAGTGAGACTGCATTATTATGAAAAAATGATACCGTACTCTTTCATTATAATACTATCTATAGAGTATACACTGGGCCACAGTGAGACTGTATTTTAATGGTATACATGATAAATGTAACTGTACTATTGAATAATGAAATGTGATCCATGATACATACCTTATTACAAAGACCATGTTATAATGAAGGGCTTGTAGTGCCTGAATGTTTAAGACTTAATTTCTTTCACAAAGTCATATGATTCATATTACTGAAATCAAGTGACATGATTATTTTCTAACTGGAAGTACTGCAGAGTCATCACCACATGATGTTTAGAAAACAGGTCATCTGGAATAAGAACTTTGAATAAAACTTTGAATGAAGTCAAATTTCTTTGAAATGGAAATTAGTCTGCACATTATACAGTACTTCCTGATCTACATTTTACTGACACTGGTATGTACAACATTATAATGGATGTACTAGTTCATGTGTTTGCACGAGTGTTCCAAAAAAAATGCAAAGTCACAAACAACATACCGTAATAAAGCATGCAGACTAACAGGTGTAATCTAATCTAATTGCATTAAACCAGCTGAACACACACACATACACATACATATAAACAAATCATATGACGAATAACAGTCCTTTCAAGTGCACTGGATCCAGCAAGGGATCATGTGTGTCAGGGATTGATTAAGATTAATGCAATAAACTGACAACGAACAGTGCAAAACTAGTATCTAACTAGCCTGAGTGCTTTCGACTATTAATGAGTCTATTTCAAAGGCAAATACAAAAAATATTTTCAAGCATCCACAACAAGTTGAAATAAACTAGCTGAAATAATACATTTAAGGTTTAATTCCTGTAGAAACAGCCATGTAAAGTTTTGCAAACACAAACGGTTTTGTGTTTTATTTGTGTCTTGTCTATGTTTTGTATTTGCCTTTGAAAAAGACTCATTAAGAAGCTATCATGCTTTTTGCCTAATATGGTCAAATTATGTTGTTGTTTTCTTCTTTTATTTACAAAAAGAGTTCTTCTGTTCTTTGTAGCAGCAGCTATTGGTGAGGGCAGATTGGCATCATTTGTATAAACTTAAACACCCTTCATGCTAAGATGCTTTCAGTCAAATTTGGTCGAAGCCTGCTGAGTGGTTATTGAGGAGACATTTAAAATATTTTCTATTTTGAGACACAGTGACCATGTTTGATGGCAAACCAGTAGCATTTTCATAAAATTTGGAATTTGCACATAATTTTTAGAGTCTTTAATGCTATAATGTTTGTGTCAAATTTGGTCAAGTTCTGCAGAGCAGTATCTAATCAGTCACATAAAGTCATTTCTATTTTAGTAAGAGTAACCATATTTGGAATTATCTGTATAATTTCCAAGCTCTATATGCCAGGATGCCTTGTGTCTAATATGTTTAAATTATGTAGTGTCGTTTGGAGAAGAAAATGTTTATGTACAGGGGTTTTTTTCCCCTAATTTTAGTAAAGGCAGCCGTAACTTATGACAGAGGGGCATCATTTGGATAAAGCTGAAAGCCTACAACACTATGATGCTTTCTGTCACATTTGGTCAAATTCTGTGCAGCAGTTTTTGAGATGAAATCATTTAGAAAGTTTTCTATTTTTAGTGATGGCAACCTTGTCTGGTGGCAGATCAATATCTCATCATCTGTACAAGGTTGAAAGGCATTTCTGCCATTGAAAACTTTTTCTATTTTTAGTAATAGTGGCCATAATTGATGACACATCATAACCATCTGAACAAACTGGATGACCTTCAAGCCTAGTTGATTTCTCTCAAATCTGGTCCAATTCTGTTGAGACCAAAACGAGTTGTTTAAAGGTTTTTCTACTTTTAGTAATGGTGGCCGTATATTGGAAGACAAATCAGTCTCCCATGTACATATCTGATAAGTTTTGATGCCAGTGTGCTTCTTGTAAAATCCTGTACTTGTAAATAGCAACTGTGAATGGACAATACATGACGTATAACTATGCTCTATGGACTTGGTCTTGAGACCAGGCAATGTTCATTGTACAAATGGACAAAGTAGGGCCCAACGGTCCCCAACAGGTC
>JAECUM010094853.1:0-50478 GCA_016617855.1 Megalonaias nervosa | reverse complement strand
TTTTTATTCTAATATAAACATTATAGTTTTTTGACCCCAAGAAACTTGGCTTTAATTTGAAAAGGATCCGCCCTGTTTAGGTGAACGGAGATCTAAAATATCATACAATCTGCATTTGTAGTGAAAGAAAAAGTAAGCAGGAGAAATGAACAGTTGAGTTGAAATCTAAGTACATATTTTTTATTATAAATTTTAATTTAAATTAGCCAAGAGTGAATTAAAATGTTAACCTTGCGTGTATGCATCTCGTACATTAATTATTACTGTATATTATGTTTTATATTGATTTTACGAGTATCTTGTTACAGATTGTGTATTTTGCCTCGTTTTATTTATTTAGTTATTCGTTTATTTATTTATCATCACATTGTAGGCTTCAATATTCTTATAAATTGTCTCGCTCAAAATACCCTACTATCATGCTGAAAACTACTCTCTCTCTCTCTCTCTCTCTCTCAGATTAAACTTATTTTTAAAACAATTTTTACAATATATGCAAGACGTTGAGTTGATTATGCGGACTAAATATTCTCTCGTTCTCTAACAATAAAATACTCCAGAAATTAACTTAAAAATGTTCAATATATATGACTGTTTAATAGGGCAAAAGCATTTAATTTGAAGCTGTATGATCGGCGATTTGCATATATTCTTGCCGTTTTCATAAATCATTAACGCACGCACTCACAGAGTAAAATGAGCAAAAGACTAAAGTTATCAAATTATTTATTGTTCAGTTTTTTAAATTTTCACAATACAGCCATTATTGTGCATTGTTCAGCCCAAACACATTTTGTTTTTATCAGGTAATCAAAATTCTGGAAGATTATTCTTTACAGTTTTCAGATTTAGTGTTTCTCCGCAAAAAAAGTTTGCTTTAACGGCGAGGTGAACAAGAACGTTTCTTTAAAAGTGTTATAAAACTATAAAATGGAATACCAAGAACTACTCCACTGTTGTTGATGTAATTTTGCAACTTACTGATTAAAAAAAGAAGTAAATTAACCAAAGCCTGCATACCGAGGCCGCACACGAGCTGCTGGTAAATAAGTATTGCACATATTGAGGTTAATCGAGGGTGTGAACGGACGGACGGACGGACACGCAGAGAGAGACCAAAGACTATATTGAGTGGATTCTACCAAAATGAAACTAGTGCATTAGGATATATATATATATATATATATATATATATATATATATATATATATATATATATATATGTGTGTGTGTGTGTGTGTGTGTAACAAAATATATATTACCGGAATGGCCTCATCCCAAACGGATTCTTATTTGAGAAATGTTATATAGACACCTGTTTTAGTTCCTCAGTTTCTTTGCCTTTAAAATTAAAGAAAAGATACAAATTTGTGTATCAGTCCGAGAAAACAGTAGTATCAACGGATTAAGGAATAAAAAAAGAAAAACGTGGTTAATACAGCACTATCAGGCAGTTCCCATGCCCGAATGACCCCTCTTGACGCCAACACTTTAAGTCTTCGACAGGTGTTTGATGTTCAAGCAATCAAAGTAACAACCCTCTAATTTCCAATTTTGTTAGTCCATAAAAAGCAGCCGGTATGACACAGCCATGAGAAAGTTAAAATGGAAGATACATTTTAGATTTCATATAAAAATATGTTTTCTCTTCGGAAAGTTTAAATGTATGCGTGTATATGCCTGTCCGTACGTATGTTTGTATGTATACACGAATATTGAAGCACAAATACAAAAGACAGAAAAATTGTTCCAAATTTGCGTGCGGTAAATTAGAAAAGAAAAAAAATCAAAATTTTTGGCATTTCTTTATTTTAGAAATAAAGTTGATTATCCTTACTCTTTCCATTTCTCATGTCCCTCTACAGTAAGACTCACGGTACTAATTCAGTTCCCATAGTAAACCTATGCAAACACCATGATATTAAAAATTCAATAACTTTAAATTTCTGAGTGCTCATGATCAAACCTATATTTATCAATATAGATGAAACCTGGATGTCATCTTCTGTGTAGAGAAAAGGATATGAGCCGCGGTATTTTATGGACTTACATGTGTTTGAAACATGTGCTTTAAATTCCGCACCAAAGAGTCGGGTGCTAATTTCAGTAATGAGTGTTCCAGGCTCAAGACTGTTCAAGGACTGAAATTCCATCAATAAAACAATGTCTCAGTGTATTTTTTTCAGTTACAACTAGGATAAGCTGTCAAAAGATTCTTTTTCCTAAAAAATGACTTACATTATTAACCAATCCTGGCCAGCCAAACCCATATATATATATATATATATATATATATATATATATATATATATATATATATATACTCTATTTTATGTTCACCAATTTCCAGGCTGGTTCCCATTTTTCCGTACAATTAGTACCGTGTGGCCAGTATTGAACATGTATGTCCGTATTCTCTTACTTCAAGTAGATCCGTACGTTATTTTCTGGTGTTTAATGACAATCAGAAGGAAAACATGCGAAAAATGATAACAAAAAAATAAGGGAAATGAGACAAATTACAGTGTACTGAAATAAGACAAAATCAGTCGCACATATTACTCTTCTATGCACAGATTACCGGAAGAAGTGACACAGACGCGCAGAATCTGGTTCTCGCTCTTGGACGATGTCACGACGTGAAGCTACGTAAATCGGAACATCCTCGGTCTTTTCCGTCAAGTCGAGAAAGAAGATTCGGATATAATATGCCGATATTGAGACATATATTCTGAACTACTTTCTTTCACTTGGAATAATATGGCTGCGGAAGGAGACAATTTCACAACCGTAACAATCTCTGCCTTTGCTATGGGAACATGTCACCAATCAAATTCATGTGTATTCCTACAAATGCTTACGAGTTAGGTCATTTCACGACTGACTGAAATTGCCGAGCCATGTTCTTTCTGATGGGAAACTACATTAGGACAACATCATCTATTTATATGAGGCAAAATATACCTCGGATGTATGTAAATTACCGAAAAATCAACTATATTGTTCGCCGGAAATTTCTCCGAGAAAAGAAATCGTAATTTAGAGGTATGGTTAGGTGGAATCAACTCGCAGTTGCGAATGATGATATATCATTTCTGCTGTACATGCAGTGGCGTAGCTTGGGGAGGGCGGGGGGGGGGACAGTTGTCCCCGGGCGCCATTTGCCAGGGGCACCAAAATGAGGAAAATACAACTATTCGTTATCTCAGATCCACTCGAAGGGGGCGCCAAGTTTATATTTTCTCCCCGGGCAATAAGTAAGGGGGCGCCAAGTTTATGTTTTGTCCCCGGGCGCTAAGTACCCTCGCTAAACCACTGTGTACATGCATACGTCCATGCGTACATAACTGCGTGTTGTCGGAGAAAACTAATCAGGCTTATGCGTCATAAAACTTGGCACAGCATTTCGAAGAAAGGAATATGTGCTCCAGACTTCCTCCAAATGTACAGTAGGAATTCTTACTCCAAATCAAGAAATAAAACACATCCGTTTTGATTTATCAGAATATTTTATAATAAGAGCTAAGCATTCGGACCACATCGACTATTCCTGCGAGACACAACCTTGCCACGGATGTATGTTGGAGTATTAATTGGCAGAACAATCGTACAATTGTTCGCGAGATATTTCGTGGCAAATAAGAAACTGCATTCTGTTCGGACATGCGATTACACCAGCTATTTGTGCGGTTGGATCGACCGTAGGATTGATCGAGAAGCTGAGTACAAAAATAGCTAAATCCATTTGCAACTTTTCGGTAAAGCAAGGTAAGGTGTTCAAGCAATAATCCACGCATAATAGCAAGACATTACATTGATGCAACTGAGCAACTCAGTGCATGCCCAAAAGCGGTAAGAGCCGACCGTCGAACCGAGAATACTCATGTTGCTGAAATGTATAACTTTCCGACTAATGCATAGTTTTTCCTATTTGGGCCAAGTACCTCTAAACAGTGGATAGAATCGTTGTGGCGGCTATTGCATGTGGAATGTTGTCAGTTTTGGATAAAGTTCTTTGGACTTCTGAAAGAGACAGGCTATTTTGATGGAGATGCGATAGACAAGACATTAGAGAGTTTGTCTTCATGTCTATTCTGCAGGTAATTAACATAGTTTACATCAGTACAAATATGGCAAGCATGACATCCTCGCAAGTGCAAGTGTCAGCCAAACAAGAACTCCTTGGCTGACACACGCGTACGACGATGCCACTTAAACCCCTCACGCCTCTTTACTCGTGGATTTAAAACCCACTACCCCGGCTTATTTGCGATTTCGTACCGATCTGTTTCACCACTGGTGCCAAGACGGAGGGCCAGTCGTGTACACGTTCCCGTCGACTTGACAAAAAAAAAGAGAGGCACTTCGGTCAGGACGCAACCTTACATTCCCAAACCGCGACCTGCAGCGACGGTGACCGCGTCTCCAGTAGCCTCAGGTTCTTCCACTTCCCCGTTACTGGTGATTCCAGACAAACCCAATGTGACACCCGTTCTTCCTACTTCGATGACAAAAATGGAAACCCGTGTTTCCAGGAACTTCTCCTCCAGCGGTGACACCCTCCACCTCTTTAGCCGCTGAGGCAGGTGCTAAAAAAGTATCTGCCCCCCAAAATCCAGGTCCAAGAGAGATCGGGCATGTCACAGAGTTTACTGGATTTATCCAAGCAAGAATTGACTCGATTGAGTCCGTTGCGAACCCCTCCACGACGCGTGATGCCTCTCATCAAGTTGATAACGACGTAAAAACAATCAGTGGTGACGCATTCCACTATAAAAAAAAGAGCTGGGGAAACGACGGGAATCCGTATTTTTTGTACTCCTTCACTGTATAAGATGTCCCCTAAAAGACGTGCACACCACTACCATTGTCGTTCTCCTGTCCAAAAAGGAAAAGGAAAAACAAAAGGACAACCTCGTCGTTTGACCCCGTATCCGAAAAAAACGTTTAGCCAAGCATCGACGTCTATCCCTGCAAAGACCCAGTCGTCCAAAGAAAAAAGGAGCATCCAAAGGGGAGGATTTTCTCTTCATGGCGATATAGTAAAAGAGGTCGTACAAACTCTTCGACCTCCTCTATAAATACACCCCCCAAAAATAAAATAAAAGGACGTGTACCAAGTCATCGACGTCAGTGTATTTTGTGTGTGCCTCCTTGTTTAGCCAAACATTGGGACGTGCTGTCCGTCCTGTCCAAAGCTCCGCCACCCATGCGAAAAAAACTCATTCAAACCGCCTCCAAAGACGTCATCGATACCGTGTGCGAATGTTGTCTGAATGTCTTGAAAGGAACGATACTGTCGTCTCAACACCAGAAAGAATGCTTAGCCAAGCATTGACACGTTCTTCTCCAAATGGTCCAAACGAAAATACCCATCTGTCAAAAGAAAAAGATGTTGGTACAACGTCGAGGATTTGTGCACCTGTTGTTAGCACCCATACTCAAAGCCACATTGGCACCACTGATTACAGGACTTGTGGGAGCTACTGCTTCACAAATGGCTCAAAGGTAAAAAGGATCAAGAAGATAAAAGGGGTTTTTGGAGTCAAAAGATCTCAGACGTGACCTTTGGAATCTGATCGAAGGACGAAAACTGACTTTAGTGCCCTACAAACGATGGATGAAATTCCATCGTTGGCAAGTACAACGGACCCCGCATTTGCCTCCCAATCCTCATTTGACCTAGATGTCCTAGTTACAACACGAATTGCAATCGTTGATGGATCGCAGCGATTTGTCAGAAACGAAAAAATCTCAACGGTAAGGTCAAGTGTTGCAACGACTTCAACTCTTTCACCAGAAAGCTTTAGACGAAACAGCTCCACCGACTTTGAAAGATTTCAAGACCCTGATGAAAAGTCCATCTCCACCACCCCCAGTAACCAAGACAGAAAAAGGAGAAGAAGAAAAGTTTCAAACTCCACCAGAAAAAGTACGCAAGTTAACACCACCACCAGAGAAAGTATGCAAATTAACAACACCATCTACATCTAGAATTGGTTGGATTAAAAGATGATGGACACCCCATTTTCCACAGAAGAGAAAAGGAAGGTAAAGACAGAAGTTAAACAAGAACTGATTATCTCTGTTCAGACATCCTCCTCGACACCTGTTACTCGTCGGACACGCAAAGCATTACAGTCCAAGAAAATACCACACGAAGAAAAGAGTAACATCCGCGAAGAGTGGGTGACTTATTAAAAAATTGAGAATGTGTTAGCCAGCATTTACTACGATCCATCCCATCCTTCGGAATACGGAGGAGTTCAGAAATTGTATGGTGCTGCCAAAACCCGACTTTAAAGTGTCCGTTTACCTCAAGTGCAACGATGGTTACAAGAACAAGCCACGTACACCTTACACAAACCCATTCGACGAAAATTTTCTAGAAGACGTACCCGAGTAGAGGGCATCGATCATCAATGGCAAGCCGATTTAGCCGATGTCTCTCATTTGGCCACCTACAGTCGCGGCTGCAAATATTTGTTTTGTGTCATCGACGTCTTTTCCAATTATGCCTGGGTCGTGCCATTGACTTCCAAATCGAGCACTGAGTTAGTGCGAGCCCTAAAACTGGTGTGGAAACAAAGTGGTCGCCACCCTCTTCGAATCAAACCGACAAATGCACCGAATTTCTGAACCAAGCTTTCCAAACAGAATTGAAGAAACGAGACAGTCATTTTTTCACCACCGAGAATCCCGAAACCAAAGCCAGCATCTTAGAACGTTTTCAACGCACCTTGAAAGAACGCATGTGGAAATATTTTACGCATCAACATACTCTCAAGAAAATCGACGTCTTGCCGTACCTGGACCAAGCGTACAACCAATCTTACCATCGGATGTGCCTCCCAAAAAGTGACTCCCGACAACGAAGTGACCGTCTTTGAGCGTCCATTTGGTACGTCCCCGACTGTCGCTCTCCCCAAGAAAGGTGAAGTGTTGACGACGGGAGATTGGGTGCGCATTGGCAAAACCAAACGCACTTTCGACCAAGGTTCCCTACCCAACTGGACCATCGAATTGTTTCGTGTCACTGGACGAGTGCGTGGCTGTCATCCTGCCGTCTATAAATCGGAGGAAATGGACGGCGAAGTGTTAAAAGTAACGTTTTGCTTGCCCGAGTTACAACCTGTGACCAAAAAAGAAGACGATGTGTACGACATCGAAAGCATTCTCGATCGAAGAACCCGAAAAGTGGGAAAATGACGTGTCAAAGAAGTCAAACTACGTTGAAAAGGATATCCTCCCAATTTTGACTCTTAGATCGACGCTTCGCAAGTCATCGACTATAAAAAGAAGTGACCATCGTGCCCTTCAACACAGCCTCAACCACTACAGCAGTGACCACTCCTTCACCGAGTTCTTCTGTGCAAGATCTACAGAAGCAACCCTTGTGGGTGTGGTGTGGAGAACGTGTGCCTAAAACGCAAATCGTTTTTTTTTCCTGCCAAATCTTTGTGGTGTATTGTGTCATCGGTGCTGCCATTGCTAAACTCTGGAATTATGAATAACACATTTGACATAACTTTACCTAGTAACAGTTCCATGGATGTATTTCCTAAAAACACATTATGCTGTTTCACGGCCAAATTACCCCAGGCCATCAAATTGGATCACGAAGCTCACTGAGAAGTGGCTTTGGTCGAAATGATTCAACCTACACAAATCCTAAACATCACTGAAAAACAAAACTTTTTTGAGGTCGAAGTTCATGACGAACAATTGCAACAATACTTGGATCAAAACCCAACTGCAGATACCTCTAAGAAACGACAAGTGTCCCCCCCCCACTCCACGGTTCATCGATATTATTAAAGGTAGGCTATTATTTTAGCGGTCAACATCTGGTGAACACGACCGCTACAAGATTCAATGCACTGTTTGGCAAAGCCTCGGACATAAAACAAAAAGTGTCACCCTCGAGTACCATAAAGTACCTCGTCGCCTGCTGATGAAATTTCCGGATCACAAAACGTTGGCCATTCAATTTTGTCCTGAATTTGTTTGACATTTTGGGTGGGGACCTCAAGATGATTAGGCCGGGTCATTCCGTACCATTCATCACCGACAACTTGGGATTTTGCGTAGCATTTTCTATCCCTGGTAGAATTGAACCAAGGATTAAATTTGATCTTTGTATACTCTGATGTGGTGGAGTACAACATAGTGGGACACACCTCCGTGCCGTTACTGCGACAGCAAGGACAAGGCAGAAAGAGACGACGACGAAGACACCCCTCCAGAGGACTTCACACTCCCAGAGCTAGAAAGACCAAGAAAAGAAGAGCCGTGCGAGAATTAGATGTTTTTGATTATTAAATCACAGAGACAGAAAAAAATGATGCACCGATAGTCTTGCGCATGTTCCAAGTCGGAAACTGGATCTGTTTCCCATGCCACCCACCATGATGATGATGCAAGAATCCCACTTACATCGATCTGAATAGCAGTTACTTGTACTTGAAAGTCAAAGTGACCAAAACGACCGAAACTGACATTCTAGAAGACGATAACAAAGTAGCTCCCGTCAACAATTTCATGCATTCCTTGTTTAGCTCAGCGGATTTGTATTTGAATAACAAACTAGTCAGCAGTAGCATGGATACTTACCCTTACCGAGCGTACCTCCAAAATCTCTTGACGTACGGAATAGAAGCCAAGAACACTCATCTGGATGCCAGCATGGTACGGAAACCTGACACAGCAGGCAACGAGGGAAAGTTCAGAAACCTAGATAGCAATGAGGGATTTAAAGTCCGTCAACAGAAAATTAAACAAAGCTCTAGTTTAGAACTGATGGATCGTTTGCATTTTGGACATGTAGTTACAAGAAAAGTAGTTGCTGAATGGAGTGGATGTCCTCCTGAAACTGAATCTTAGCAGTGTCGCTTTCCATTTGATGGCTGCAGCTGATGCCACTTGCAAAACCAACATCCAAGAAGCTCGACCCTACGTGCGACACGTGGAAGTGTTACCTGAAATGGGAAACGACATCAGCAACATTTTGAGCAGAACGACTGCCAAGTATCCGATACGACGCGTGGAAGTGACAACTTTCACCATTCCCACCGGATAGCGATCCATGATCGAAGATCACCTGTTGCAAGGACAGTTACCCAAACGTTTAATCATTGGCATCGCCAGCAATGAAGCCTTGAACGGAGCCATCACTGCCAATCCTTTCGAGTTTCAGCATTACAACGTGTCCAAAATCGAAGTCATTCGCGAGGGCAAGACCTTGTGTACCAGGCCCTTCGAACCTGACTTTGACAAGAAGAATTACTTGAGATGGTACTTGTCCCTGTACGAAGCCACCGGACAATTAGGGACCAACACCAGTCATGGTATTACGTATGACGATTATGACGGAGGTTACGCTTTGTGGGCAGTTGATTTCACTCTTGACCAAGGCGGCGACGAGGGACATTTCCACCCTATAAAATCCGGCCAGATCTGTGTGGAACTTCAGTTTAAAGAACTACTGAGGGAGACAGTGAACGTCATCCTGTATGCTGAATTTGATAATACGATAGAACTCAACAGTTTGAGAGAAGTCATTCTAAACTATTAGAAGCTATGGAAGACTCTTATCCCTCTTTGAATGGTAGAGAATCTTTGGAAATGGAATGGGAGGATATCGTGGAAGCAGAACCACCCACCAAAAAAGACAAAGACGAAGAGGACATGGTGATGTCCAGATGGCCAGAACAAGAAGAACATTTAGTTTCCTGTTTTGCCAAACACCTGGCAGAAACCGTTACAGCGTTGACCAAGAAAGATTGTTATTGATGTCAAAACGAGCACCCCAGTCAAATTCAACAAAATAAATGATGATGAGTCAAGAAGAAAATTTGGACGAGTATCTGGAGTATGCTTGAGGTCTCATCTCGGAAGAAGCAGTGTCGCATCAGTGTTATAAAGACTTGCGTGATCATTCCTCCCCTCCATTGACTGCTCTAGAGATCCATCGCATCGATTCTCTCTTGGCCCAGAGTTCAGAGACGAAGCGAAGAGACGATTACTTGACAGACAGTTTCAAGCAAAAAGTCAGGATTGAATTAATGACTTATCACTACCTTTGAAAGAAGAAAAAACAAAACAAAATGGATACCTGGGAACTTTATTATCTTTTGAAAAACAGGTCGTACACCGCTTCTTGGAATCCTGTAGTGTGCGCTAAAGATGAACTTCCTCATCGCAAACCTAAAGATCATCAAGCTTATGTCATCAACACGTACGACAGTAATTTCCCAGGAACCCACTGGGTAGCCGTCTACTTCCCCAAAGATGGTTGTGTGGAGTACTTTGATTTGTATGGATTACCGCCTTTGGAAGACGATATCATCGACTTTATGAGAAGAAATTCCCAGACGACACGATTCAATAATGTGAAATTACAAGGCACAGATTCTATGTTGTGTGGACAATATTGTGTGTATTTTCTTCATCAACGCAGTCTTGGATATCCCTCAGAACAATTAGTGATTTATTTTGATCGTGACTCTTCTAGAAACGATGAAAATGTAGATCGATGGTTTTGTGACCGTTATGGATATCTCTTTTCTTTAGCTAGGAAACGTAGTGTACATCAATAGTCAAATGACTTCCATCCGTGGAAGTTTAACTTTACTTCACAACGTTGTCAACCTTGTCAAAAATATGTTATTTGATATTATATGAATTGATATTATATTATGTCTTACTTAATTGTTAGTTGGATAAAAATGTTATCTTTTTGTAAAAAGTGTTAGTGGTTTGTTTTAAAAAAAAACTTTTGTTTTCATTATACATGCTCTTTGACTTTTCTCTATCCCTCACCATGAGATGAGCTACAACGTTCCTACCCCAAAAAAACGTAGGGATCTTTCCTATCGCGTTCGCGCTTGAGCCCTATAAAGCGAGGCAGTCTCCAGTCTGACCATGCATTGTTGACTCGTCCATCTATGAAGATGTGTTCAAGGCTAGCAAAGCTGAACGAAGCCCACGTGAATTTACATCGTGTCAGGCAAAACCTGATAACCAGGCCTGATGAGACAGAGAATGTCAGGATGTTAAAAGTGGCCCAAGACCCGATAGAAAAGGTGTTTAAAGATGAAATCAAGAAGGAGCAAGAAGAATGGACGGAGAAGTATAGACTTCAGAAACATCAGAGAGAACAGCAACAGCAGCAACAACAGCAGGAGCCAGACAGAGGCTTTGTGGACTGCCGTGTGGACACGAAAGAGTTCTTCTCCTTCCGAAGAAGCAGACCCTATCCTGTCGGAAAGCCTGCAGTCAGACGGGGCCGCAATCTTAGACGATAAGAGATTACCATCACCCCCAACAAAACAGCCCTTTTCAGGGCTACCCCCAACAATCTAGAAAAGAGATACTAGTCAAATTGCCAAAATCTTTGTGTGTTTGTCTGTAGGTTAAAAAATAGAAGTGTGCCTATACACACTGCGTTCCCCTGACGTGTGTGTGTGTGTGTGTGTGTGTGTGTGTGTGTGTGTGTGTGTGTGTGTGTGTGTTTTGTATATTGTTCTATGTTTTTGGTTATGGTGGAGTGGGTATTATAAGTTTTTTTGTGTAAGGGGAATGTTTTCCTTCACGTCTGTGCTTCAGACATAAATCGATCGCAGCGTTCGTCTTTCTGGCTACCCAGCGTTGACTCGTCAGCTAAAAGAAGATGAGCAGAATCAGCAAACTGTTGCAGCTTCAGATGCACCTGGAGTATGACAGGTGAATCCTGGATGAGCTTGCCATGGAGGCGATCCAGGAAAGTGCCAGGATAGAAGAGGAGAAGGGAAAAAAAGAAAGAGGAGGAGGAGAAGAAAGAAATGATCCTGCCTCACCTAATGCTAAAGCTGAGCTGTGAAGTCAAGCTCATGGTGAGGACACCTCCACAGCCACTACCAGTACCACCACATCAACCACAGCCACAACCACCAGTACCAAAACCCGCTGTCATCCAGATGGAAAACTGGGAGGAGGAATTGGAAACACGGCGGCAAGAGTGGAAGTTTTCACTATCCCTCAGAGTGAGAATTGGGATGATGAGGCCACTCAACCCCCCTCTGCACTCCCAAGAACAAATATCAATTGGGAGAATGACTGGAGCTGCCGTTGCGTGTGTGCTGCCCGGCATGGTAGGTGTCACCATCTAAAGTTCACAGAAAACAGCCCTTCTCAGGGCTAACCAGATCTCTAGAAAAGAAAGACTGATCCAGTTGCCCAAAAATATTATTGTGTGTGTATTTGTTTGTTTGTGTGTATGTGTGCATGCGCGTACGTTTGTATGTGTGTGTTTGTGCGCCTGTGTGCGCGCGTACATTTGTAAGTGTGTGTGTGTGTGTGTGTGTGTGTGTGTGTCTTTCCCTTAAGAAACCCATTTTCCCTACACTCATGACTGTTTGTTTTGTGTGAATGTGGAGTAGTGTGACTATAAACACTAACTCCTTTGCTGATGTGATTGTAAGTAATGGTGTTTTTTGTACATAAAAACTTTCCTTCTCCTCTATGTATTGATAGAAAGTATAGTCGTTTTGTTAGTATTAGTGTGTTGTTTTGTATAAAAATTTATTTTAGGTTAGCACTCATATCACTGTGAATTGTTTGGTAGGTGATATGGGTAGTTGGTGATAGGGGATGTTTCCTTCACGTCCGTGTTTGAGACATGTAAAGTCAAGCGTTCGTCAATCGCGCTATCATTCACATTCACATTCCAGACGTCTATTGGGTCTTGTCACTCGTAAGAAGTGTACAGATCCACAAAGCATTAAAGTTGTAGCTGGAGTTGTCGGGACACACCAAACCTTAACCATCGAATCATCGAATTATCATCTGTAGTCTCAGCTGGCCTAGCAGAATGCAGCTCGCCAAACAGTGGCGACCTGCAGACGAGGACTAGCAGCCCGCCTAGCGGTTTTCACCTGCAGAGGGGGACTAGCAACCCGCCCAGCTTTAGCGCTACATACACTTTCATTCCGTCAAAAAAAATTATATTTAGGGAGGGAAATCAAAAGGTAAACTTTATTAATTCGGCATTAAACCTTCGGGTATTTATTTGTGATGTTTGGACATTCACCTTCTCTCTCTCTCTCTCTCTCTCTCTCTCTCTCTCTCTCTCTCTCTCTCTCTCTCTCTCTCATTTTGTCCATTAACAATCACTACCTCACCCCCAAATCAATTACTAAGACACCTAGTGCATATATTAAGACACTCGGTGCATATCTAATTTTAGCTTTCATAAAAGTAGTAGTTAGAAGTTAGAGAATTCAAGTCCCTGACCTAATTTTCACTCCTTCAGATTTTGGCGCCTTTATTCAAAATTTCAAGAGTAACTAGGTCACAGATCAAGATGAATTCCGTGAGGCATAACATCAGGAAAACAAATAACTTGCTCACTTTGGCAAACAAACTTAACAACTCCATGAGCAACTCTCATGGTGGTTCAAATGCCGCACCCCATTCTAATGAAAATTTAACAAGAAATGACAATAGTAACAAAACCCTATCGGATTCCAAACCCAAATCCAGCAGTCCCCTCACCTTCCATATGATAATGGGACATTTTTCATCTAGGCCCACTTCATGTGTACTTGTCCAACACCCCTTGAACATGATTTCAAAATATACCATGTGGTGATCTTAAAGCTTCATTTTCAGGCGAACAAACACAGTTCGAATTGGAAGAAATGAACAAAACCCTCAAATGCCCTCTCCTATGCAAAGCACTTCAATAACAAACAAAATGGGTGCATTACCAAACACCACATCCCAAATTAATATGCCCAATCTAAGTGGTCTGGAAATTCTAAACTTGTTCCCCAATAGAACAAACCCCATTCAGTTTGTTTTCAACTACAGCTCAATGGCAACCCTGGAGGAGATTGCATCAGAATTTCCCACCCCACCCCTGACAGACGTTGGGATACCAGTGGGAGAGGATAAATTACTCCCAGACGTAACTGAAAACCAGTCTGTACCATCGCCACTTTCTCACTCTTCTGAACCATCTGACCCTTACCCTGCGTCTACTCCAAACTCCCCACTATATCCAACCCAATCTCCAATCTCATATCTACCCCAATACTTATCTCCATTACCTCCCTCACCCACTACACCTCATCTACTGCTTCCGCAACTCCAACATGTCAATGCTGAAACAGACGATCGAAGTCTCACCAGCACTAAGACAAATCATGACAAGAAAAGCGAGACAATTCAAGTATCTCCCATACCACCAAAACCACAAACAAAAAACCCTAATAAACCAATCAACATCCACAAGACAAAAATCGAGGCCAATGACAAATCAAAATCAAAGGAAAACCCTTTACCAAAAATAATCCACCCCAGTCAAACTTCTTGACCCTCAAAGGAAACAAAATTGGAAATAGAAGGATTATTCAAAACAGAAGAAGAAGAAATCAGCTTCTACATGCATGCTCTATCACCCCCCAGAAAGGAAAGATCACCGGGACAGGAAATAGATCAAGGAAAAGGAAAAACGCCTGCAAACGGAATATCAAAAGCGAAAAGGATGAAGATAGAAGACACCAAGGAGACAACCTAAACGAAGCATGCATCCATTCAGGAACATCAAACATCTAAACCCCAAGTTACCAACCCAACGAAAGAAGGAAAAAATAAAATGACGGAACAGACAAACCCTGTTACTTGAGAAAAATCGCAGAACAAGAACTCATACCACAGCAAAGAGCATACCCTCTTTCTCACCTTCGGTAATTCAAAATCCGTCAAGCTCAGTACCAGAAGCTTTGCCTCTGCCCTGACGAAAACACATTCAGCAACCTTTCAAATCATCAGACCAAAAACAAGTTACGTTATAATTAGATGTAGTACCCTTAAGCAGGTGGCCAAGTGTATGGAAATGCAATACATCTGTCCAATCAGAGTAAATATAACAAGGCACAGCACACTAAAATCAAGTTCTGCGCACAAGCACCAACAAGAAGCTACTAAGAATAAGGGTAAGGTAACAAAGACTATGACAATCTAATTGGAATCAACCAAACATAAGGTAACCTACAAAAAAGTCGTAAAGCTCAACGTGAAGCACAACTCCTTAAGCAACACTGAGATTGCAGTGGAGTTGATAAATCAATGGGCTGATATCGCCAGGGCATATAGACAACTCTATCCCCCATCTACTTGTTTGCTTTGATGGCTACTCATACCCTCATTCAATAAATATGACGGATAATATCAATTAAAATTAATAAATTATATATGCATATATAAATGGATAAAACTAAGAAAAAGAAACTAATAATTTGGCAATGGAATAGCCATGGTCTTAACATAAATAAACCAGAATTGATGATTAAACTCAGTAAGTCTAACCAAAAACCAGACATCATTTGTATTCAAGAAACTTTATTAAATCATAACTCTAAATGTCTGCCAAAAATCCCCAGTTTTTCAAACAGCAAATTTGTTATGAGAGATAACGAAAGCAGAGGAGGGAGTCTGGCTATTTTTGTCAGCGACTTACTCTTAAAAGCATCCTTTGAACAACACTCAAACCCCAATTTGACCCAAACCTCCCTACATCCCTCGAGTACCATTCGGTACTCATACACATTGGCCAACTAATAATTGAAATTTTCAATAATTACGACAATGGAAATCCATATACAGTTTCCCCTCTAAATTATACTCAGCTAGCCAGCTCTGCGAATGAGTATATAATCTGAGAGGCAAAATGATTGAGGAATGGGTATATAATAACAACCTAGTTATACTAAATGACGGGACCAACACTAGGATTAGCCCAGAGGACGGTTCTCTATCAGCACTAGATCTAACGATTGGCACCTCCAAACTAGCAACTATAACCAATTGGGAGGTGGAGAGAGAAACCACATTAGGTAGCGACCACTTTCCAATACACATTACTGTCAATCTTACAACACAATCACCACCTCCTCAAAAATACCCAGATGGAGATTGGATAAGCCCGACTGGCACACATTGAACTCCTCCCTTACCGGCGTAACAATATCAAAATTGGAATGGAAGATAGCTATCAGAGAAAAAAAAACCCACCTCTAACAGGAGAAGATAATTTAGGATACGAATTTTACAAAAACATCCCTCCCAATATTGAAGAAATCCTATTAGACATAATAAATAAATCCTGTAAGACAGGACAAATACCAGAAAATTGGAAACAAGCCAAAATAATCCCAATTCCAAAAGCCAGTAAAGATCCAACCGAACTATCATCCTACAGACCAATCTCCCTGATCGACACTATCGGTAAGGTGATGGAGACAATGATTAACAACAGACTCAAGCACCACCTTGAAAGTAACAACCTTATCTCAAAGAACCAAAGTGGCTTCCGCTACAAAAAGGTCCACCTTGGACCAGCTAGTAAGGCTCGAATCGGGCATTAGACTAGCATTTAACGCTAAAAGAAAATGCGATCGACATCTCATAGCGATCTTTCTAGACCTTGAGAAAGCCTTCGATCTGGTTTGGACCGATGGCCTTATCGCTAAGCTGAACCATTACGGGATCAATGGACAAATGCACAAATGGATTCATAATTTCTTAAAAGAAAGACATATTAGAATCAGAATAAGGGACCAATATTCAGAAAATCACGAACTAGAAAACGGTACCCCTCACGGAAGTGTGTTAAACCCAACTCTTTTCAACATTATGATCAACGACCTTGAACATGCTGTTGATCTCAGAAAAATCGACTTATCACAGTTTGCAGACGATAGTGGCATATGGAAGGCGGGCAACCCATGCAGCCAACAACTAATCGCTGATCTACAAACCAATCTAACAAATATTGGTAAATGGGCTGACAAATGGGGCTTCAAAATATCAAAAGGTAAAACAACTGGAATCTTATTTTCCCCTAATGCCAGATACATGATAGAACCATCCAACCTGTACGTACAAGGCAAACCCATCATATTTGGCAAAGTAGCTAAATTTTTGGGTATGTATTTTGACCAACATCTTACTTGGAAACACCCACATTACCGAATGCATACGCAAATGTAATTTTGATCTATACCTCCTCAAAAACAGCAAAGGATTAAAGTGGGGAGCTGATCAAGACATGCTCGTAACGTTTTATAGGGTCCTCATTAAATCAAAATTGGACTACGGGTGTCAGATTTATGCCTCTGCAAAACCTTCCCTCCTCAAACAGCTAGACATAATCCAAGCCAAAGCGTTACGTATATGTACAGATTCCCTTAAAACCACTTCCAAAGACGAACTGCAAATTCTTACAGGCGAAACATCACTAGTATTGAGAAGAGAAGAACAGACCCTAAAATACGCAGCCAGAAACTCAGTTCATGACCCCAACCATCCTACAAGAGACATCATCAACAGATGCAATATTCCATTTAGCCAGAGACTCATTCCCTTCCCACCATCAGGAAAAAAGATCCATTGTTAAGGAAAGAACTTAATATTGACTGCCTACAGGCAGAGCAAATTTAACACCCAGACCCTACACCATGGACATGCAAGAATCCAAATATAAACCTAATAGCAACAACCTTTGGCTCCAAACTGGAACAACCATTAGAAATAAGATCCAAAATCTTAACAATAATTGACAATTCCTGTAAAGAATTTTTCAAAATCTACACAGATGGATCGAAGTCAAAAGACCCAGACAGAACTGCTGCAGCCCTAACTATCCCCGGATTAGATAACGAATTAGGAAATAGACTCCCGGATGGTTGCTCTATATACACAGCAGAATTCTCGGCCCAAAATTTCCACAAAACGCTAATAATTACTGACTTACTTAGCATTTAAAAAACCTTAGGAACTGGATATTCAAAGGAACGTGAAAATATCCTAAAAGAAACAAAATTCTTCTAAAAAACATGATGAAACAACATTAAATTGTAGAATTCATGTGGGTGCCCTCACACATCAACATACCCTGCAAAGACAAAGCCGACTTGGCAGCTAAATCTAAACTCACTGACCCAAACCCACATATACTGAGTACAGCATCCAAGAGATCTATAGCATGACATCCAAAGCATCACGTCGAAATGGCAAAATGAGTGGGATTCGTGTATCAAGGGCCATACGTTGTACTCGATACAAAAAATAGTGAGTCGTAGAACCAAAGCCCCGTTAATAAACCACAAGCATAATCAACGAGTCATTAATAGAATCAAAACTGGCAAACCTCTACTGGCAGGCAGTATGGGGAAATACATTCAACTCAATAAAGAAAGAAGAACTAGTTGTCCCCACTGTCCCAATACTGAGGATCTCGTACACATATTTAATGTTTGCCCCAGATACAAAATAGCAAGGGAAAAACTGATCAGTTCTCTTAAAAGCATTAGCTCTCTCTACACCTATCCGAAATTTCTATCCCAGAACAACCCAAACACAAAGCTCACTAACAACTCCATATTGGTTTTCCTTAAAGAGATAGATAAAATAGGAAAAATCTAATGTTATGTTGATAAAAAATGCAATTTGATAAATGCAATACCACCCTTTTCGTTTCATTGATAAACACATAATTGGAATAAAATCGCACCAAACACGGATCGTGTAACCGATTCCACTTTCACACGGGCGGCTCAGTATTTTCTAGACACCTTTGTGAATTTTTGACTGGGTGGGAGGTGGGTGCGGGGGCTACACCTGCACTCATTACTTACTATGGTACTGCAGGCGGCGTTGGGGGCATAATTCGTCAAGCAATGCAATAAGCGATAAGTAAACAAGCAATGCAGTGGTAACTATTGTTCCCATTCTCTTACACTTATTATATAAACCCTATAACTGATTTATCCCTATAAACCATAATTCCATCATATTCATCTCAAAAATGAATTCAAAATTGTAACATAAATCACACTTAAACGAGTCGTGTGGCTGGTGGCTCTCCCATATGGGCAACTATGAATTTAATAGACACCTTTATGAATATTTACCTGGGTGGGGAAGTGGATGCGGAGGTAGCATACGGTTTATCACCCAAGTAGGGGTGGTCCGGCCTGTGCGCAGGCCGATACTGCAACTGCACTCATCACCTACTACGGTACTACAAGGGCATCAGAAATATGATTCGTTATGCAGTGCAATATGTTTACAGGTATCAAACGGTAGGAAGCCCACCCATCCAAATCTCTCCCAAACACAACTACTAACAATCTTTTCCCTTCTCTCTTCTACATCTCGTGACATAGTGGCTCATTAAAACACTAGCAATCAAACTGACCCGTAAACTTAGTCATTATAAGGTGGCTAAAACCCCAGCCATCAGGACCAGCTGCACAATGCGGCAATGACTCGGCTAAATAATTTATTAAGTATAACATAGGACCCCAAATTATCCTTATAAGGTGGCCAAAAACCCAAGCCATCAGGTTCAGCCGCCCAATGTGGCAACTAAGCTAGTAGATTAAGACATAAGACCCAAAATTATCTCTATAAGGTGGCTAAAACCCAAAGCCATCAGGCCCAGCCGCACTATGTGGCAACTAAACTAGATGATCAATACATATGACCCAAAAGAACAGAATTATAATGTGGCTAAACCTAGCCTTCAGGCCCCCCGCACAATCCGGAAACGTTAAAATTAATTATTAAATAATTGTAAGTAGATCCACTGCGCCATTTATTCCACTACAAAAAGCACAAATATTTTTTCAAAATCTAAATATGGCAAGACGCCACCATTTAATCTTCGGAAAAACGGGAACCAAAGTTATGATCCCGGATGTATGATGCCTCCTCCAGCTGTGGTGCTGTCCCTCCTTTCCTCCGCCAGACATCTTGTGTACAAGTGAGTGCGTGTGGGCCTATTCCCACTCACCACAGATCTAGTGAGACAACATTGTCTCAAAATGGATGAATCAATCAGCACACGGTGTGTGCATTAAAGCGTTGGGGGACGCGGCACTATTCCGTCCCCCTCGAAAAAATCTATTAGCCCCCTGTGGGGGCATTAAACGGTCACACATGCCCAAGTGGGCGAATGTGATCTAACTTCTAAGTAAATAAGTAATCACGCTATTCAACACTGAATAAACTATGATGGCTTCTAAAAAAATTGACAAAATTATGACATTGCAAGAGGTAGTGGATGACCTGGGAATGGTGGAGGAGATGTTGCTGAGAAAGGAATATGGTGCCTATAGCCCCCACAGACTCAAGATGGAACTGAATAATTTGAAGAAGACAAATGACAGATTAAGAGAGCTGATTAAGCAGGAAAAAGAAGAAAAGGAGGATAAAGAGGAAAAAGAACAAATCAGTCTGGAATGCTAAGATTGAAAAAGAAGAGGAGAATGAAAAGAGAAAAAAAAGAGAGGAGAAGGAACAAGAGGAGAATGAAAAGGAGAAGAAAAAGAAGAATATAGTGGAGAAAATAAGATGTTGGTGGAGGATAAAAAGACAAGGCAGAAATTAAAAGAAGAAACCTAAAGGTCCTTTTCAGGGCCACTCCATTGCCTTGAAAAGATTTATTCTCTTGCCTAAAAAATATTTAGTCAATTTTTTGTGTGATAGATTTATGTTCATAACCTTATGCTTGTGTATTTATTTATTTGTCTCCATCTATGTCTCTATACATGTTTCTTTTGTCCCTAGAGTCTCTAGTACTCCACCGCGGTACTGACCAATGGTATGGGTTGACCCGTACCGTTGGTCAGTACCATGCGGAAGTTCGTCTAGAATCATCACTCCGATTTTTGTTCTGCCAAATTTTAAAAGTTTGTTCTGTTCCGCTCCACCATGTATTATATGTTCCGCTCCACCCCACCACGCATTATAGCTTTATATATATATATATATATATATAAATTTTTTTTCTTCTTGATTATATATTAGAAAGGTCATTTTGTAAACAATATATTAAATAGTTTATTTTGTTCATGAGTGTGGGTTTGTACTTGAAGGTGTCATTTGTTTGTAAGCATGTTTGTTTGTTAATTATTTGGTCTACTGGCATCTGATTGGTTGGCTGCTAAAATTTCTTTACATGTTAGAACTTTCTTGAAATGAACTTTTGACCCTTATCCTGCTCTGTTATTGTGTCAAAGCTTTTTATATATGGGTTGTTTACCTCAGAATTACTTATTCCTATCTTAAACACGTGTAGTGGTTTCAGTCTTTTTGTTGTGTTCACTTATTATTTGAGAAGATTTATTTAAATTATTCATTGGAATTGCAAAGTGCTCATTGACTTCAGGAGAAAATCACTATTTTGCGATTACTGTGAATTCATTTAATGACATTCTGGATTATATCATTGTGATATATCAAGACTGCTGGAACATCATCAGCTTTACGGCTACCGGCACATCAGCACAGATTGAATTTCAATCCTGACCACTGGAATTCATTTGGAATACTCTACACTTTTGGACTTGTGGTAGAACTTGTAATGCTAAGTGGAACTTAATTGACAATACTATAAGTTCTTTTTAAACTTTCACATTGTATTCAAGGGAAATAAATTATCTGTTGAATTTTGCAAAATCTGTTGGTTTTCACTCTTTTCTGTTATTTAATTTAATACCAAAAAGTCTTATATATATATATATATATATATATATATATATATATATATATATATATATTTATATAATTGGCGACATATGACCTTTGAATACCTCCTACAGACCCAAGGGAAGGGTGCCAAAATGCTACCCCTTCTTGGTCATGGATAATAGTGGCAAATGGACAAGAGTTTAGCACCCTTATGGAAGATATAAGCATCTTATCAGTGTCCTCCTCATACCATTAAAATGAAGTGGGGCATATACAGTTCCATGTTGGTTCCATTATTCGTCTTACACCCTTTCAAATAACTACACCTTAACTGATGAAGCAAAGTACAACATTTTTCCAAGGCTCTGTCATTTTGCCATTCAAAGTGGGAACCTGGGAATTAAGCTACCAGTCAGTCTGTTGAGATTTACCATATCTGATATGAAATTTGACAAATTTTGTGGAGTTGCACAAACACTTATCCATATTTCTGAAAACAGATTAAAGTTTGTAATGACTATAACTAGCAAAGTTGAATCTTTGTCAATTACAAACCAAACTACTTCTTTGTATACAACACTTTCAAAATATTTCAGGTATAAATCTCTACTCCAGGTTTCATAACAGAGATAGAACTGTTGTACAATGTAGGTATTATGGCTCCAAGACAATAAAGGAAAAAAAAATGCATAAAATGCAGTAACAGTTACTTATTTTTGCTACTGTGGTGCACTGTCTCTCTGGATGTATGCATATTTTCAAGTAAGATGACAGTACAGGCAAGGAGAAGACATATGGGATTACATAAGTGATAATGTTTCATCACAGGCTCCTCTTCTTTGCTTGTTTAGCAAACAAGCAAGAGCTTAGAAGATATGGACCAAAATAAAAAGATCTTAACAATTATTAATGATAATTGTGACACTGATGTTGATTCCAAAGTATTAGGTATAAGAAACTAAGCTCTTCTGCACAAAGACTTTTCCATCATGACTGAAAAAAGCAAAGCACTTTAAAAAAGATCTCTTTTCTTAAAAATCATCTAACTGTGTAATAATGTAGGAAAAGGTACAACATCTAAATGAAAGAATGAACTCGAGACCAGATAAAATTTTATTTTATATCTTTATAGTAAATGCCATTAACAAAAAACAAGAATCACAACTTACAAGACTTAAGCATCACTCAGGATGGACTCTCTCTTTTCATATAAATGTTTAAATAATTTTCAAATGAAATTTCTTCCCTTAAGATTGGATTTGTCTCATCATCAAAAATGCAAACAGAAGGTAAAAGTAACAATGAAACTGCAAAACAAAATCTTCCTTAAACATCAACAAAACTATCATATTTCTTACCTATAGGCAAAGACAGGTTACAAATGTGTAAATAAAACAAGATATGAACCTGCACCTTATGGATTACTATGATACAAACTGAAAGAAATGTAAGTTTACATTGAACTGACATTTGTCTCATCATCAAAAATTCAAATAAAAAGTAAAAGTAACAATGAAACCATAAAAAATCCTCCTAAAACATGAACAAAACTGTATCCAATTTCTTACCTATAGACAAAGAAGGGTTATAACTGTATAAATAAAACAAGATATGAACCTGCACCTTCTGGATCACTATGAAACAAACTGAAAGAAATATAAGTTTACATACAACTGACATGATTATGAAAGTGAAGTTAACAGTATACCAAAACAATGTAGCAAAAAGAGGCGAATATCTATCGATTCAGAAACAGCACAGACCCAGATATGCTGGTACTTAATGCAACACATCTGAGTCTACACTGCCCACATTTGGGTGCATATCAATTTAGGGTTAATACATTCATTTTTTTAATGCTGTGGAATTTAATTTTACCTCATTCAATTAAAATGTTGCAAATGGTAGTATATACAAATATGACACATTATATAAAGTTATTCATGGAGTAAAGAAATAAGAACCAGCAAAAGATTTAAAACATATCACTTAAGTTTTCACTTGACTAATCCAATATATGATGGAGTTAGATGAATCCCTATCTGTTCATGTTAAATTATAAAATAAACAACACCAACACATAGAATGTGACCGGTTTTGCTTTATTGCTTCATCAGACTCTGTTCATGTATTATACATAATGTATTAATGCTACTATTATATGGATATGCACTGATAATATCAATATCTGTATAATCACTTATAATGTATTGCCACTATCATATTGTGATGCATACAATACAACATTATTGCAACATATTATTTTGTACTAATTTTATAAAAGATGACACTCTCAAGTGAATAAAGTTATTTTACTTGTACACTAACTGATTTTATTTCTTAAATGATGTAAAGCAACTGCAATGGCTTGCTTTCACAAATCTCCATGAACTGCTCAGTATGCTTCAAGACAAATAGCAACACCCATGCTCATCACTCAACAGTACCCAGGGGTCATATGTATTATCTGTCACACATATGAGGGTCTTCTTACTGTGAGTACATATATGAAGTTTATTTAGAAAATATATGAAAATATATCATTGTAATTTCTTATATTTGACCTCTGACCTGCTCCCCCACCTCCCACCAAAACAAACTGGACCCTGGAACCTTGGAATATAAATCAAGAATGACAGCCCCCATATTAGAGACAAAGGGCCCCACAATATCCAGAACACCTTATAAAGATGAATGGGAATAGTAAAGCATCAACTATTTATTCAAATTTTGTCATACAATTACTAGTATTGGCATTAAATTAGACTATACATTTATTTCAATGGATAACAAGACCAAGGATTAAGATACTAATAAATTGGAATCACAAAGTCATGCCCATCATAAGCTGCTTTGTGTTGGTCATGCTATGTACAGTACCATACAAGGACATCTGTATCAGTGTGTGTGTGTGTGTGTTTTAACATTAGCGGTGATATACATATTATGTCATTAAACACGATGTCTTCCACTAGATTCATCAGTGTGTGTGTGTGTGTGTGTGTGTGTGTGTGTGTGTGTGTGTTTTAACATTAGTGGTGATATACATATTATGTCATTAAACACGATGTCTTCCACTAGATTCATCAGTGTGTGTGTTTGTGTGTGTTTTAACATTAGCAATGATATACATATTATGTCATTAAACACAATGTCTTCCACTAGATTCATCAGTGTGTGTGTGTGTGTGTGTGTGTGTGTGTGTGTGTGTGTGTGTGTGTGTGTGTGTGTGTGTGTGTGTGTGTGTGTTTTAACATTAGTGGTGCTATACATATTGTTATGAATATGTAATTTAAATCCTTGTGTGTTAGTTTTAAATTCTTTTTATATTTTATTTTGTTTCATTATATTTTATTGTAGTGATAATTTTCATTGGATTTGAATCTCTTTTTGGAAAAATCACTTCTCTGTTTTGACCTGATTTGAACGTAAAAGGTATTACATTATCAGTATTTTTAGCTCACCTTGGTTGAGACGTTTTGTAAACACTAAGCGAAAATGATTGGTTATTACCAAGGTCATGTTCAACGCACTTGTTAGTCTGCTGTAAACAGTTTCATTTTTTAAATTCATTTCCAGTGTGGGAATCTGATTCTTAGATAGGGCTATTTTTGCCTACATGATAATTGGCATTTTTTTTTACTATGGTGTTCAAATTAGTGATCACGTAGCCCATCACATGAGCCACCATGTGATCTAAAATTGCGGCTTAAAACAGCCATTTGCTAGTAGATTTATCCAGTCGTATTCCTACACCTTAGAACTCAAGGTGTTTTATTGTTGATGTCAGTTTGTTCTGAAGTTCATCTATTTTTTGGAATTTAATAATTTATTCTCTAGAAAACTACACAAGTGCTCTTCTTTATAAAAATTCTGGGAAAAAGACATTCAGTGGAAAGTTATTCTGGAATTCTAAACAGTACATTATAAATTGGGTTTCAACGAGGAACTGTTGCCATCAGTACAACGACCTCATCTGACGTCATCACCTTCCATATTGGAGCTTCATCGAGATTCGAACCCGGATTCAATTAGAACTGTTTAGTGATAGGACATGTATTTTTAAATTCCAGGAATAATTTTTGGATTATTTTCACAAACCATAGGTCCTATTTCATATTATTACATTGTTTTCTAGGGAAATAAATTATTTTGTTAAAATTTACAAAGCTTGTTCACTTCACTCTTTTCTTTTGTTACTTTTGTATGAGCCTACACGTAACATGAGAAAATTGGGGTTGCTTGTCCTTGGGATATATGAATTTTAGCTAAAATATTTCAGAAAATTGTTTTTTGAAATTTAAATTCCCCTAGTTTTTACATCCCAAGTACTATTTTACATTTTGTTTGAAATCTTTAGTGAAAACAACAGGCTTTTTTCACAATGTCATCAAAATTGGAGATTTTTCTTTCTAGTCCTACTCAGGAGCAGTTGGATAGTTTGAAAAAAGATGAGTTGCTTGAACTTGCCAGAAAATATGATCTTTCTGAAGCAAAAGCTTCCTTGATGAAGCAAGAAATTAAAAACATTTTGATTCAGCATTTGGTAGAGAAGAATGTTTTTGATAAAAGTATTTTGGCTTCGGTCAGTAAGTCTGTATCAGACTCTGACATAAAAGTAATGGAATTAAAAATGAAATACAAGATGGAATTGGAGTTAAGGAAGCTCGAGCTTCAGAAAGAGGAAAGAGAGAAACAATTGCAGTTACAGTTACAAGAGAAGCAATGGCAATTGCAATTTGAGAGAGAGAGAGAGAGAGAGAGAGAGAGAGAGAGAGAGAGAGAGAGAGAGAGAGAGAGAGAGAGAGAGAGAGAGAGAGAGAGAAAATGATAAACAAAAAAAAATGCAATTTGAAGAGAAGGACAGGGAGAAAGATAAACAATTACAATTTGAAAAAGAGGAGAGAGAGAGAGAGAGAGAGAGAGAGAGAGAGAGAGAGAGAGAGAGAGAGAGAGAGAGAGAGAGAGAGAGACAGCAAAGAGAGAATGATAGACAAATGAAATTACAATTTGAGAAAGAGGAGAGAGAGACAGATGCAAAAAGAGAAGGATGAAAGGGAATTTCAAATTAGAATGAAAGAAATAGAGCTGGCAAGTGAAAAGTACATTTCCACTTCACATACAAATTCTAGTTATCATATTACAAGAAATATCAGGTTAGTGCCCCCTTTTAGAGAAATAGAAGTAGACAAATATTTTCCTCATTTTGAAAAAGTTGCGGAAAATTTGAAATGGCCAAGGGAGCATTGGACTCAATTACTACAATGTGTACTACTTGGTAAAGCTAGTGATATTTACCATTCAATGTCAGTACAGCAAAGTTCTGACTATAATTTGGTTAAGGAGTGCATCTTAAAGGGTTATGCATTAGTCCCTGAGGCTTATCGGCAAAAATTCAGGAACTATAAAAAAGAAGCTGGACAAACTTATGTTGAATTTGCAAGAGAAAAAGAGCAGTTATTTAAGAGATGGTACTTAGCTGAGAAAGTTGAACATGATTTTGAAAGTCTCGAACAACTTGTATTACTTGAAGAGTTCAGGAACTGTGTCCCTAATGACATTAAGACTCATCTTGAAGAGCATGAGATCGAAACCTTGGAAAATGCTGCTCTTGCTGCTGATAAGTATTCCTTAACTCATAAAGTTCCTGTTGTAAGTAAGGCTTTCATGCAGAAGTCTTCTGGTAAAAAGGTATTTCAGCCTAATACGACTTCTCCTAAAACTGAACCTGGAACAACTTTTAAAAAGCAAGCTTCTGATAAACTTGATTCAAAATCCTTGTCTATTCCTATGTGTACCAATTGCAAGAAAAAAGGACACATTATTTCTGATTTGCTTCAAATTGAAATATAGACATCAGAATCAAGATAGACCTATCCCAAATGCTCTTATTTCTAAGAGGCCAAGGTCACGGTCATGTATTGAAAACAATACATTTGTTGGGTCTAATAAACCCCAGTCTGCTTTTATTATGGAGAATTATGAACCATTCATGTCAAAGGGTTCTATATCACTCTTGGGTGATATGGCCAATCCTATCCCTATTAAAATTTTAAGGGATACACGAGCTTCTCAGAGTCTTTTATTATCAGGTACTTTGCCTTTTTCTCAGAAGTCCTGTTCTAATGAGAGTGTTCTCATTCAGGGAGTAGAGTGTGGCTTTGTTAATGTTCCTCTCCATTCTGTAAATTAGACATCAGACTTAGTTTCAGGACATGTGACAGTCGGTATAGTGAATTCTTTACACGTTGAGGACATTCATTTGTTACTAGGCAATGACCTAACTGGAGACAAGGTTGTGGTTAATCCACTTGTAACTGACAAACCTTCTTTGGATCAGAAAGTTGATCCTGTTGAAA
Organism: Megalonaias nervosa; assembly: GCA_016617855.1. Lineage (NCBI taxonomy): Eukaryota > Metazoa > Mollusca > Bivalvia > Unionida > Unionidae > Megalonaias > Megalonaias nervosa. The sequence goes on along the minus strand of JAECUM010094853.1, from coordinate 22,600 downwards.
AAGAATACCCTGATTTATACCCAGCTTGTACAGTTACCAGAGCTATGGCAAAGAAAGCTCTTGAGAATGACTTTGATAAGGAAAATATTCCTTTAGCTGACGCATGTATTGGTCAGGCTTTTGATGAGGTCACTTCCACTCCTAATTTGGATCAATCGAAAGCTATTGATCACAGTGATCCTCTTTTAAATACTCATTCTCTTTTATCTAATCAGAGTGACAAACGACAATCACTTGTCGTCGAATAGAAAAAAGATCCTGAGATCTCCTGTTTTTTTCAGAGGGCCATTAGTGAAACTAAAGCCATTGAAGTACCTGTCTGTTATTTCATTAAAAATGGAATTCTTATGAGAAAATGGAGACCTCCCGAGGTACCTGCTGGTGACGAGTGGTCAGTGAACTACCAGATCGTAGTTCCAAAATCTTACAGACAGGAAATACTTAGTTTGGCCCATGAAACTCCTCTGGCTGGTCATTTAGGGATAAATAAAACTTATCACAAGGTCTTGACTCACTTTTATTGGCCAAAAATCAAAAGTGCTGTTTGTAAATTTTGTAGATCTTGTCATACTTGTCAAATGGTAGGAAAACCCAATCAGAAGATACCTAAGGCTCATCTGCAACCTATTCCTGCATTTGATGAACCATTTAGCACAATTATGGCAGATTGTGTTGGTCCCTTACCTAAGACCAAGTCAGGAAGCCAATATTTGTTGATCATTATGTGTGCGTCAACAAGATTCCCAGAGGCAATTCCTTTGAGGAATATTAAAACAAAAACGATACTAAAAGCTTTGATAAAGTTTTTTACTCAATTTGGCCTTCCTAAATCTCTCCAATCGGATCAAGTGTCAAATTTTATGTCTGTAATTTTCCAGCTAGTAATGCTTGAATTTGGCACTCAGCAATTCAAATTAAAAGTGAAATTATGGTCTCACAGAACTTTAATTGAGAGAACTTTTGAGTCTTGTAATAGAATTCATTCTCTCTTGCTCATTCTTCAAAATTTTCTTCTAATTAGATTTTTCGGCCCATACAAAGTTAAGAAGAAAAAGAATGAGTTAAATTATAATAAAATTAATGGAGTACTAGTGTATTGAGAGAGATAGCCAGGTAAATCATGCAATTAATTTAGTTGTACCTGTCCCACCAACTGAGGATTTAAGTGAAGAAATTCAATCGGACTCTGTCGATCTTGGAGCAACAAATCTTCGTAATTCGGAAATTATAAAAAATCTGGACCAGAAACTTTTACATTTGCAACAACAAGAAAGGAATGAACTTAAATGGTTATTATTCGAATATGAGCACTTGTTTCCAGATATTCCTACGGGGACAAACAAAATTTTTCATGATGTTGAAATTGTAGATTCAAAACCTGTGAACCAACACCCATACAGGATGAACCCTCTCAAACAGGAATACTTGAAAAAGGAAATTCAGTATTTGCTGGAGAATGATTTCATAGAGCGCAGTAAAAGTGACTGGAGTTCACCATGTATACTTGTTCCGAAACCAGATAAAACTTTCCTTATGCGCACTGATTATAAGAAAGTGAACAGTGTGACAAAAACAGATTCATTTCCATTACCAAGAATCGATGACTGTATTGATAAAATTGGAAATGACAAGTACGTCACCAAATTTGACCTTCTGAAAGGATTTTGGAAAATTCCACTAAAGGAAAGGACAAAGGAAATTTCGGCTTTTGTGACTCCAGATGGACTCTATCAATATAAAGTAATGCCGTTCGGGATGAAGGGTTCCACAAGTACTTTTCAACGCTTGATGAATATGATTACTTCTGGTCTAGAGAATTATGATGCTTACATCGATGATGTCATCATTTACAAAGACACCTGGAAAGAACATCTAGCCACGATTCGGAAATTCTTTGACAGACTCACTGATGCAAATTTGACAATCAATTTATCAGAAGTGAGTTTTGCCCTGCTTGTGTAACTTTTCTAGGACATATTGTGGGACATGGTCAAGTTAAACCTATAGATGCTAAGGTCAAGGCTATCTCTGATTTCCCTGTGCCTGTCAGTAAAAAGTAACTGATGCGATTTTTGGGTATGGCCGGATACTATCGGAAATTTTGTTCCTATTTTTCTAATATTGCTGAACGCCTGACAAACTTGTTGAGTAAGAAAAACAAGTTTCTTTGGACTGAACAATGTCAGGAGGCTTTTGATAGGTTAAAAGCCATACTCAAGAGTGCGCCGGTTCTTACAGCTCCAAATTTCAGTGAATCTGTTAAATTATCTGTTGATGCAAGTGATGTTGGGGTTGGAGCAGTATTGATTCAAGAAGATAGAAATGGTGTTGATCACCCAGTGTGCTATTTCTCTAAGACATTAAATAAGCACCAAAGAAATTACTCAACAATCAAGAAGGAATGTTTGGCTTTAATATTGGCATTACAGCATTTTGAAGTTTACATTAGCTCAGCTCTTTCTCCGGTTGTTGTGTTTAGTGACACAACCCCCTTATTTTCATCGACAAGATAAAAAATAAAAATCAAAGATTATTAAGGTAGAGTTTGTTTTTGCAAGAATATAATCTTGACATCAGGCACATCAAAGGAAAAGACAGTTTGATTGCAGATGCACTTTCCCATGTATAGAAAAGTTATTTCAAGTACACTTTGTATAATTCATAAGAATTTTCTTATGTAATTTTATTTTACCTGATGTATAATTTACATATGGTAAAAAGAAAGCTTTATTACATAAATCTTTCTTTATCTTTATGGGGGGGGGAAGTGTTACGAATATGTCATTTAATTACTTGTGTGTTAGTTTAAAATTTTTTTTAATTCTATTTTTGTTTCATTATATTTTATTGTAATGATAATTTTCATTGGATTTGAATCTCTTTTTGGAAAAATCACTTCTCTGTTTTGACCTGATTTGAACGTAAAAGGTATTACATTATCAGTATTTTTAGCTCACCTTGGTTGAGACTTTTGTAAACACTAAGCGAAAATGATTGGCTATTACCAAGGTCATGTTCAACGCACGTGTTAATCTGCTGTAAACAGTGTCACTTTTTAAATTCATTTCCAGTGTGGGAATCTGATTCTTAGATAGGGCTATTTTTGCCTACATGATAATTGGCATTTTTTTTTCACTACGGTGTTCAAATTAGTGATCACGTAGCCCATCACGTGAGCCACCATGTGATCTAAAATTGCGGCTTAAAACAGCCATTTGCTAGTAGATTTATCCAGTCGTATTCCTACACCTCAGAGCTCAAAGTGTTTTATTGTTGATGTCAGTTTGTTCTGAAGTTCATCTATTTTTTGGAATTTAATAATTTATTCTCTAGAAAACTACACAAGTACTCTTCTTTATAAAAATTCTGGGAAAAAGACATTCAATGGAAAGTTATTCTGGAATTCTAAACGGAAACATTATAAATTGGGTTTCAACGAAGAACTGTTGCCATCAGTACAACGACCTCATCTGACGTCATCGCCTTCCATATTGGAACTTCATCGAGATTCGAACCCGGATTCAATTAGAACTGTTTAGTGATAGGACATGTATTTTTCAATTCTAAGATTAATTTTTGGATTATTTTCACAAACCGTAGGTCCTATTTCATATTATTACTTTGTTTTCTAGGGAAATAAATTATTTTGTTAAAATTTACAAAGCTTGTTCACTTCACTCTTTTCTTTTGTTACTTTTGTACGAGCCTACACGTAACAATATTATGTCATTAAACTCGATGTCTTCCACTAGATTCATCAGTGTGTGTGTGTGTGTGTGTGTGTGTGTGTGTGTGTGTGTGTGTGTGTGTGTGTGTGTGTGTGTTAACATTAGCGGTGTTATACATATTACGTTATTAAACACGATGTCTTCCATTAGATTCATCAGTGTGTGTGTGTGTGTGTGTGTGTGTGTGTGTGTTTTAACATTAGCGGTGATATACATATTATGTCATTAAATACAATGTCTTCCGCTAGATTCATCAGTGTGTGTGTGTGTGTGTGTGTGTGTGTGTGTTTTAACATTAGCGGTGATATACATATTACGTTATTAAACACGATGTCTTCCACTAGGTTCATCAGTGTGTGTGTGTGTGTGTGTGTGTGTGTGTGTGTGTGTGTGTGTTTTAACATTAGCGGTGAGATACATATTATGTCATTAAACACAATGTTTTCCACTAGATTCATCAGTGTGTGTGTGTGTGTGTGTGTGTGTGTGTGTGTGTGTGTGTTTTAACATTAGTGGTGATATACATATTATGTCATTAAACACGATGTCTTCCACTAGATTCATCAGTGTGTGTGTTTGTGTGTGTTTTAACATTAGCAATGATATACATATTATGTCATTAAACACAATGTCTTCCACTAGATTCATCAGTGTGTGTGTGTGTGTGTGTGTGTGTGTGTGTGTGTGTGTGTGTGTGTGTGTGTGTGTGTGTGTGTGTGTGTGTGTTTTAACATTAGCGGTGATATACATATTATGTCTTTAAACACAATGTCTTCCACTAGATTCATCAGCTGAAGTAAGCAAATGGTTTAAAAAGTTCACTGAAACATTGTAAGAACTAAACATTCTATCTATTCTTCTAACTGTATCAAGGTCCAGTCATTTTCCAGGACAAAGCATTATTTATGTTTAATACCAATGATATTCCAATTACAAACTGAGTGCGACCGCTCCGGTGGCCTAGTGGTTAGAGCGTCCGCCTCGGATGCGGGAGGTCGTGGGTTCGATCCCCGGTCAAGTCATACCAAAGACTTACAAAAATGGTACTAACAGCTGCCTCGCTTGGCGCTCAGCATTAAGGGGTTAGTGTTAGGACTGGTCGGCCTGGTGTCAGGATAATGTGACTGGGTGGGACATCATGCTACATGTCTGCGGCATGATGCCCCAGTGCTAGACATCACTATAAACTGTCACACTGCAGACATCGTAGCGATATGACTGAAAAAGTGTTAAAGCTACGTTAAAAATCATAATCACATCACATCACATCACAAACTGAGTGCAAGAATCACAGTCTTTATGTTAGGCCTCCTCTTTACCTTGTATGACTAACTTATTTATAATGGTTCCGTACCAGCTGAGTCCCCCATCTTGCAGGAATGGAAAAAAAACTAGTCTGAGAAAAAGCAAAACAAAGAAATAACTCATGAAGATACATATAACAAACATTAACTATGTGTCCTGAACTGCTGGGATGAACACTTTGTTTATAATAAAAATTATCAAATATATAAAATAATCAACACAGCTAAGATATCAAACAATTCAAAGTTTGTAATTTATTAAGAATCTAAAAGTCCTTCCTTACACTTAATGGGTCTTACACATAAAATGAAAAGAAATTAAAAGAAAAATAAAACACAATTAGTACCAAAATGTGGAGCACATGATAAATACAATGGACTCTTGACAAATTATAGGGACCCAAGTGTCAGCTGATCAGATCTGTAAACTCTTTTGATATCTCTAAATACTAATTTTCATATCCAATCTGTATCCACACCCCCAATTAATTAAGCCACTTAGTCCATACTTTACTGTCAAAGGAAACCATTATTTTCACTTTCTGACAGAAAAGATGAGACAACTCTTGTTTCTTGGGGGTTTACAGATTATCTTCTAACCAGTCAAGAAATAAACTCTATCTTGACAAAAACACAATCCAGTTTCATCTAAATAATGTCCATTCTTAACATCATGCTGTCAAAAATATTATCAAAGTACTCAGGAAGGAGACGAAAGTTGTCATAGCTAGTGACTAGCTCTAGTACACAGCCACATGTATGGGCAATTGGTCTCAGTGTAAATGCAGGCATTGATGGTGTAAATCTAACCTGAATTTGTTTGCCAACGATCAGATCACTTCCAGTGCAAGATCGCAAAAATGCTGTTAGTTTGTCCTTACTACAGCTTTTGATGTATAGCCTCAAAGCATCAAGTGTGAGCTTTTCTGCTTTTGTAATATCATCTGGTAATTGAAGCAACTTCAAAACCTTTGTGTTTGTCACATGTAAATCGCTGTACACTTCCTCAAGTCCTGTGTTGGGTAGCAATGACCTCAAATAACAATGAAGTAATGGTGATCAGCACTGTTACAAATGAAGGTTTTAGCACTATCTGATGGTGAGAGATGTCTCTAACTAGCTTTCTGATGTTGTCTTTTGTGGGCATAATGCTTGCTTCATAGCTTGAAAATACATCACAACGATCCTCTTCATCCACGCTATCAAAATCATTCAGTGCCATTTCAAAGATTTCCCTATCCATAGTGGGCAGAGAAGACAGAAAAGTATCCAACAGTTTCTCATCTTGGACATACTTTCCATCAATGCATCTCTGAAGAAAAACTTGTGACAGCTGAATGGGCAAGTACCCTTCCTGTTTATATCCACATATGAGAACCTTGGCCACTGCCTCCTAATGTTTTCTCCTCATGATATGCACAGTTGTTGGGATTTTTATATCAGACCCAACTGTTTGTTTAATATAGAAGGTCTCCCAGAATTCCGATACAACATCTCTGAAAACACCCCCAGCATCCTCACCTCTTTCAGATACAAGTTAGCCTGTAATTGATTTAATCTAGGATCAAAGTTGGCATCCAGAAATTAATTCATCATGTCATAAAACACATGACCTCTCTTACCTATTACTTTCTTAACACTCTTATTCAAAGGAACTGTGTCATCTAGTTCTGATCGGGTGTTAAAATGGTCATCCCCTGGGTGAAAAAATATTTCATTGTCAGAACTGTGCTGGTCTAACATAGAATCTAATACATTAGAAGGCATGATGGTATTTTGTGTACAATTTGCATACATGTTGGCATAACTTGCATGTTGAAGTGCATGAATGGGGATGCTAAGGCTTTCAACAGATTCAAATATTGACTCAGCTACTGTCTGTGACTGACTGGGTGTGACTTTCAGCACTGACTCAAATGAAAACTCTTTTGACTGAAGATGTATTGGCACTGCTACATCCAAAGGACATACAATCAGAATGCTTTCAGCTTGTTCACAGTTTGATTCTTTAGGATTTCTTTTCAGAAAAGTTACAGGTGGTTTGTGATAGGACTCTAAGCCATGATGTAATGTTTCTGGTACGCTTATAGTGTTCTCTTCACTGAGTGGCTCAGAAAGTATCGTTATTTCATCTTGAAGAGTGAGACTTTCTGTACTGACTGAATCTTTTTTCTCTGTATAAAACGTCTCAGCAACTTACCTTTGAGGATTCATATAATTCTCCAATTGTTTCATTCTGGATTTCTCTTTTGGAAAAATCTGTTAATTTAAATATAAAATCCACAATACTACCAAGTGGGGTATGATTGGTTGGGAAAAAAATGCTTTAGCTTTATCCAAGACTTCTTTCCTGCTCTTTCTTGGCAATTCAATTTTGCAAGTTCCTCCTCCATTTGCTGTCCTTACTTGCTTTCCATCATGTATCTATCCCAATTCTACTTTCCTGTTTTCTTTAAAAGCATTTCTGTTACAATGTCTTGCCATAGTTCATTTTCTCCACTTCAAAGAAGACTCTAAAATACATTTATCCTGGAATTCTGCTGGAATTGTATCATGACAATATCTAGTTTTCACAATGCCCAACTTTGAATGTAAACTTTGAATTAGCTCGGTTTTTCTTTCTTTCCTTTCAGATCGTTATTCCTGTTTCTTCTTAATTTCGTCATCTACAAATAATTTCAGTGCTATTCTATCACCAAGCTTTGGCAAAATCTCCTCCAAATCATCCACACTCATATAGCTGATAACTGTAAGATCCAACTGAAACAAGAAATAAAAGGGAATGACAATATGAAGAAACTATGTAAGAACAGGACATTTTATGGTACAGAGAATCAGGACCACACAGGCAAAGGAAGGAATCTAGATATATTTACATACTCGGACACAGAACAATTTCCCCTCTCCTGCAATCATCTTCCATTGAATTGTGCAAGTATAAATCTTTGGCAGAATGCAAGCATCTATGATTTATGATGTGAAAGAACGTTTAAAACATCACTGGAGCTGTAAATATATTTTTTCATGATATAATAATAATGTGCAGTAAGATAGTGTGATTCATGGAAATGGTACAGCAATTTTTTCACAGTACTTTACACACGTCTGAAATTTAGTGGGGGGGGGGCTAATTCTAATCATGAAATACCTCAATCAAATGATGAAAATTACATCCTCCCACTAGGATGAACCAGAAACTTCCAGAACACTAGATCACCCCTGTAAAGAGAACCTTACATATATTAGGCGTACATGCTGTGGCACTCATCATTTTTTTTAGGAAGCAGCCTAACGTAGTGGGACATCAGTGCAGAGAGAAAGGAGGGGATCTGGCAATAGCACCAGGTACGTGTTACATCATTAAAAGTAGTTTCCCCCCTCCCCCCTAAAATGCATTTTAATATCAATAATACCATACCTGATGCTACTGCATAGCTGAATTTAACAGTTTTGTGGGAGGTCTGATGATCCCACGAATGGCAAATAAAAACACAAGGAATACTTACCCTCACAGAAGAGCAGGAGACTACTGTGGGATGGAATCCACATGGCCCACTTTCTGAGGGATGATTGGGCCCAGTGAGAAAATGCCTTTGCTTTGGTGGGCTAATGAGGAGAATGTAGTATGAGAGTACCAAACCAAGGCTTTCATCACATCTTCCAAGATGAATGAGTTACACAAGTCCATGATGCATCAATGGCTTGAACCTCATTGGCTTTATCTTCACGAAAGACAGGTTCCTATCAGCATGGGACTGGCAAATTCTCTTATTAGTTGATGCAATCCACCAAGAAATGGCGGAAGCTGGAGTATCAGCTGAACATATAATGGAGAGGAAAAGATGTTTACTATCCTTTTCTCTTTAGAGGCCACCAAGTGAAACAAGTAGAGCCCTAACTGAACATAAATGCCTATCTTGGTCATCCCAGCACAGATATGGCTGAGGCTGTCTCATTCGGGAGTTGGGCAATGAAAGGAAGCTGGAGTTTGGCTAAAAAATACTTCAAGGCAAAAGAAAGAAACTGACTCATAATTCCCATTGAATCTGATACTGCCCTGCTCTATGTATCGGGCATGAAGCTCACCCATTCGTCTCCTAGATGCTAATGTGAGGAAGAAAACTGTCTTGATTGTAAGGTTCTCAAAGGAAGCTTCATCCAAAGGTTTGGGGTGGGGAGAGAGGGGGTATTTAGAGACCACAAGACGCAAGAGAGATTCCATTTATGTATTTGAGACCGAGACACTGATGTTTGCAATTTGACATACTTGATCCAGTCTACTAAATGAGAATCCATCCCAATGAAAATCTGAGTGTTGGAAAGGGTTGCTCAATATCTCTTATTAATATAAACCGAGTATTGTTTTTTCTTCAAAGAAAAAGAGAAAAAAAACGGGTACTGTGCACACAGTGGGACAACACGGACTGACACGTTTTCTACTTCACCAAACAACAAGGATTGACACGTTTTCTACTACAACAATTATAAAAGATTCTGCTAGAGGAAACATGTCACCTGTAGAGTTCAATGTCCCCAGAAAACAATAGGCTGACAATGCAGTCTTGATTCTGAGTGCCTCCAATGGGGACAGGATCGTGTTTGCTCTTGACCAGAGGAACACAGACCAACCCTCTCTCTGTGATGAAATTTACCCCCATGTAGACCAAACCTTGAGATGGACTGAGCTCTGATTTCTCTAAGTTGGACAGAAGACCCAGCCTGTTCACTATGGGCCAACAGCAAGACAGATCTAGTCTGAGGGAACAACCAATCGTCAAAATATTGGAGGATGGGGATACCTAATGATCTTAAAGGGGATGAAACTGCTACCAGAAGTGAAGCCAGTAACCATTTCTTATATTAGAAAGGACCGAGCCATCAACCATTACGCCTGACCAAGACTGTGAAAAATGGTTTAGCCTGGCGCCCAAAATAATCAAAGGAAGATATATTCTCTACAGAAGAGGAAGCAGGACCCTAGATATGTCCAACCTTGTACTTACGAAAGGGGAAGGGCCTGTGAACTTCTTCCCTGGGCCTTTTTTATACTCCCTTCTAGGGTCCACCTACCAAGGTGGGGCTCTGAATTCGGGCTGTTGTTTACACTGTGGCAGCAAAACTTTAAACAATTTAGCCGATGGGCCCCGAAAACAATCAGGATGATTCCACTTCTTAGCTGGTTTTGATGAGCAGGAAGTGGGTGCAAGGGACCAGTGTTGATGGTCTCTCAAGACAAGCAGAAACAGACGGGATGATCCCTCCTAAGAGAGTCTCTGCCTCCAGGGTGGCAGCCCTAAGAAGGTTCTTACTGTGATCTAGTAAGAGCTTGGAAATTGCCAGAACAACATCCTTGCAGAGGTGGAGAAGATCCACATGGCCACTGACAAGGACAACTCATGCCTAGATGTTATGCCACTGCTTCCAAGAAATAATGGAGACCCATTGGCAACAGAGATTCTCCCTGCAGTCGACTGAACGATCCTGATAAAAAGAGGTCTGAATGCTAAGTTGTGGTTACTAGTGACCTAGCATTTTTTTCTAAGGATTCCAATGTTTGCATAGGTCCCTATTAAAATACCCACTTGAGCCACATTCCACATCCAAAGTGGGGGGTTTAGTGGGCCAAGAAGGTGTATGAACCTTGAAGCTAGAAACAGTATTCTAATGTTGCAATGTACAGGAGGAGGGACAGACTACCCTCTATTGAACTAAGTTGTTTAGCAAAAGCCTGTCCCTTGCTAAACCTTTGCAAGAGCTCCTTGATCATAACAGAGTGATGAATGAACAAGAGATGTGGTCGACAGTTTGTCCCAGAAAGTTTCTCCAAATTGGAAAGAATTTGGAAGTCACCAGCACCTGAAGGATTGAGACACAGCTCGCTGGGCTAGTGGTGGTAAATTTCATTTATCGAATGACTAGGAGTTCTCCTCCTCTGCCTCCTTAACCAAAGATTATGAAATCGCAGCGGATGCGAAAGGAGGGGTACCACACTGTGTCAAACTTGTTGGAATCAACAAGGACAGAAAGGACACCATCATCCAATGTCTCTCTGTTTTGGGGGAGACCTTTGGACGAGAAACTTGAACCGGCAACTCTTGCCACCGAGTTAATGGACTGTTTACAGCAGTGGGCTTTGCTGGTGGTTTAGACTGACTCTCCACCCACCTAGACCGTTTGGAAAAGGTATATCCCCTCCCTCTTTATAGACTCCACCTCGTAAGACGATTTTGGTCCATGGCCCCCCGGCACGATCCCATTACTATTGTGGCCCACATCAAGCAGTCCTTGGAGCATGCAAGGAAAGGGTTAATCGCTTCCTGCTGTGGAAGGCAGTACATCCAGTATGGATTTAAGATGAAAACAGGGCAGCAGATGCTAATCCAATCACTCGTCATGGCATCTGTAAGCCGATTTGCAGTCCACATGGGATGAAATGATAGTCTGGAGACTGGGTGGGGACTTGGCCCAATTACAATCTCTATACCATCGGATCTCCAAAAAACACACGCCTGGTACCCGGTATCCGGTGTCCAGTGATAGGTGCCTAGTGCCCAGTGACCGAGCAAGGACTCAACCGGCAACTCAGATCTGTAGGAAGATCCATCCCCAGTTCTGACAGACTTCGATCTGAGCAATCCCTTTGTTAGGGGCCTTGATCGCATCGCTGACAATGGATTCCTGGGACTGAACAGGTGTTGCTCCCCTCTTAGGTGTGAACTGCGCAACTGATACTCCTTACTGAGTTGTGAGTCAGTAAATTGTACTGCTTTCCCTTGCTGTTGGATGCAGATCGCTCACTGCCGTTTTGGTTGTGAGACTGTGCTGGAGGGGAGTGCACACCTCGTTCTCTGTCCTAGTGGTAAAGACAGGATGCTGTTCCTTTCTCTCGCCAGGGTGCAACTCAGAACTTGGTCTCTGTCCTCACGGAATGGGGATAGTGCTGCTCCTCTCTCTTGGGACAATGCGACTCACTCTCCACCCAGTTATAAACTCCCTTGGAAGGGGCCCCTGTAAGCGTCTCTGGGGAGACTTTGGTAATCCTTCTCTGAGACCCGAGGGACTCAGAGAAGGAAAACCTGGAAACCTCTGAGGGGGGCGCTCTATGTATATTATGTACTTCTGAAAGAGTGACAGGTGTAAGTTAAAGTTGTTTGCATTTGCAATATTCACAATGGAGAGAAAGTTTGCATACGTCTTTGTTAATTTCAAGTCAACCAAGCTTAAATACAGCAAGAAACTTCCAATCTGCAAAAAACATCTGATAACTAAAGAGGAAAAATAACCTCGTTCTATAACCTAACACGATAGATGAAGTGAAAAAGTGGTGTGCAACCTGCTTACCATGTATAAATTGTCAACATTCATGATATAGATAAGGTGAATTAACGATTGGCAATTGAGTCCATTGACTGCAAAATGCAAGGATAGGGATATTAAATACCTACCCACTGCTGCTTAGAACTTTTTTTTTTTACAAATAAAAAACAACCAATGCAAGAGCAGTAACGCACTGAGAGGGGATAAAAGATACAAATTAAAACACGAAGATGTACACCGCATGTACTGATCAATTGTCTAGGAAAAAACTCTCAAGAGAGTCTAAATAAACAGTTAGTAATCGAACAAGGTAACACGCAAGACAATAATTCACACACTGAGCCACAAAGCGGATGCAAATCTTCTTTACATAAACAATATTGAACATTACAACATGTCGACCGATAAAATAATGATGAGTACCTGCACACATGCCCAAAATATGTGGGGTTCACCTGCAAAAGTGATTCTATTTCTGGAAGCTTCCGGTCCATCCTAATGGGAGGATGGAATTTTCGTCATTCGGTCTGGGTATTTTCCTCCCGGATAAGTACTGGCTACGCAATAGCAACAGGTATGGTATATTACTGATATTAAATTCGGAGTTTACATTTAGTCCCAGCACACCAAATGTGTGACATCACTGGTACCAAAAGACAATATTTTTATTGTCATCTGTTATTAATGAATTATTCCAATCAACAAATATGAGATTAGCACAAATGTGAAGAGAAATTATATGTTTAATCTGCTACTTTGTGGTAAAAATGACACTTGATCACTTTTTAAAAAAAATATTCAGTAAACTGGCTACAAATTGCACCAAAATACCTATAATCGTCATTTTGAGCATAATTCATGCTATATTAATCACTTGAAGGAAAAAAGTGAATCTATCAATTTGTTTTTTGACCTTCTATAAGTTCTTGACTACCTGCACAAAAATGTATTAATCTTTGCAAGAAATCTTTAGTTGTGAAAAGCAATTCTCATTTCACAAAAGAGGAAAACAAATGAGAGAAACTTTTATGTTATTTTCTGGATGGCAATAAGACATCGTTGGTTAGTGAAAAAAAAACAGTGTTTATTGTTTATTTTAACTACAATTGCCATTAATGATTAATGATCTAATAGATTATATCTGCATTTTGACATGTCATCCTTTAAATTAATAAGAATTATAAAAGAAAGTCAGAAACAAATGATTTCTGTGGTCACTTTGTTTTCTTTAAATTGTACTCATTTAAGGAAGCCCAAGTGATCACAAAAATCACTGAATCATATCTTAATTTCATGTTAGCAGAGAAGAACTGATATACAAAACTGAATGGAACCTTGTGATACTCTTCATAATATCTAATATTTCATTACATATAATTCCACTATTAATAGAGTCTGCTGTATATAGTATCTACAGTCAGCACCAAACATGGGCACGACTCCAGATAAAGCATGTAAGTGTTAAGACAGAATGATATTTGTATGTTGACCTCATGTCAATATCTTCCAAGTTTCCAGAGTATGAAAAATGCAGGATAAGTTGCACACACAAGCATTTTGAGACATACAAGTGCATTAAGGACATTATGAACATCCCTGTATGTAAATAAAATAAGGACAAGCCCAACACTGTATGACCCTGTTTCTGTATTTCAAGGCAGGGACGTAAGAAAAATGAGGTCCAATTAGGTCTAACACTACACACCTGGCCTATATAACTGTTTATCATTTCATTAAGCATGTATATGTTGTATTGTTTTAAAAAACATTATGTAATATATTTGTCAACCTTTATATCATGCTGATTTACCTAAAAATATTCAAGTTCTTTCCCATGAAAAAATGCATAATATGCTAAGATGTCACTCATAATCAAGTTAGTACAAGTTTTAAATTATACAGGTCTATTTACCTACTTTTAACAAAATCAAATGAGTTTCAGTTTCCAGACAGGTTTCAAACTCAGCTAATTAGATGCAATATGACTTCACAAATATGTTATCACTCACACTAATTATGGAACCTTTTTCAGACCATCAAGATTAGGCTGATTTACCAAGTCTGAGCAAAATATTTTCAGACTGGTAACACATTGAACCAATCAGGTAACAAGAGCATCTAATTAACATGTATAGATCTCGCTCATAATCAAAATCATCCAATATTTTGATGATATAAGACCTAACAAGTTTGATCAAAATCTGATTAGAAATTTAGACACCTGGTTGTTGACAAACTCATCCAATCAGATGCAATAACATTTCATTACACGCCTACATCTCGCTTATAACTCTGCTCATCCAAGATCTTGACTGCATAAGACTACCAATATTTTCCAAGTATGATCGAAAGCCATTAAACAATATACTCTTTAGGGTGATTATAATCTCAGCCAGTCGGATGTAAAATCATCTTATTAATATGCATAGGTCTCATTCATAATAAAACTATTCGTCAAGTGTGATCAAAACTGTCAGAAATACTGTCTCTTCAGTGGCATGAAGCACAGGCAATCACATGCAAGGACAGTTCATTAACGTGCATGAATCTCACTCATTTTATAAAACCCATCTGAGATCTTGATTATATAAGCCCATATTCCAAATCATATAAGAAATTTGGTTTCCTTTGTGGTAAGAAGCAATTGTTGATGGACAGATGATGGGTGGACACCTTATGACCAGGTGAACTAAAAATACACACATAAACCTTGCCCAGATTCCACTGTGGCCCTGACAAAGGTAACCAATGCTGTAACTGAACCTGCTGCAGAATGACTTGTCATTTTTATAGATTAATGTAGCCACATTAGTAACATTATCCAATTACCAAGTCAAAATGGATAACAGTGATCTGAATGTAGGCAACTGATATGCACACGATTGGAAGAACCCACAGGCACAATTAGTTTAGGCAAGACTTATGTAAGGTGAGACAGGGCTGACAAGACAATGATTTTATATATATATATATATATATATATATATATAAAGAAGAGGGGAAGGCTGATAGACAGGTACTAAAATTTCTGTTCAAAAGAAGTATTCCAATAGGCCAAATTTAGGCCTGATCCCAATCACGTATCATTAAATAAACTGTAACCTTTTCTCTATATATTTCCTCTAGTTATAAAGATGATTACTCTTGCATCTTTGATTTAAAAAACCACCTACTCACATACCCACATTGGCCGAACGCGGGACTCGAACCCACATAGAGAAAGGTCTGTACCAAGAGAATACTAAATATGAACGTGGGCCGAGGTACTGTATGCAGTTATGCCCAACTATTATTTTAGTGTTTTCATTGTCAATTTACCTATGTCCACCTACCCACCCTCCCGCAGTTGCGGAGTTTGCTTAGCCTGGGAATTTGCCCCGCCACTGATTAATTCATTTTCAACAAGAAATAGTTAGGCGAAACTTAAATTCATTTGAATACATTAAAAAATAGAATATTAATCTTGGCATTTTCACTTACGACTGTAAAATAATACGTCCATACTCACCTACAGAAGCAGAGGATTTGACAACGACAGAAATTCAAAACCTTCTTCAGGTTGAATGCAAGGAAAGGATTGCCTAAATCAAAGAAGCATTGTCTTTATTAGCAATAGTATTGGTATATTCGCAATAAGTATTGCGTTTATTCGCAATATATTTATCTTTTTGACAGACACGATTTGGCACCAATGGGCTTCCGTAATTTCATTAGTTGCCTCGCTTAGTATATAATGCCAACTAACCAATAGCTTGATTCATTGTACATCGGCCGAAAACGGTGGGGGCAATTGACATAAAAAGGATACTTTGTAAGTTTATCATCGAAAGTTTGACTGTGTACCAGAGGGAAGCCATTACACATGTATTTGAGTAAAAGGTATTTGTGCAAACACGGACCGGCACTGGAAAATTGCTTATTTATCAGTCCATTCAAGTTGTGTGCTCCCCTTGTCTCGGTCACATAGGAACAGTGTTCAAATTTGAACAACTTAATTTTAATTGGATGCGGTGGATTGCCGCCACATCCAATGAAATTCACAAACCTGAAAACACAGAAATGTCTGCTCGTTACCCCAAGGCGTAGATAGGGTTATCGGAACCTAGGCTAGCGAAGATGCCACCATTAAGTAAGTGAAAGTTGGACCTTAATAGGATAATGGTTTACCTGCCAATCACAAATAAAAAAACAAAAAAACAAAAAAAAAACAAAAACAACAACAACAAAAAAAACCCAGAAAAACCAAAATGTACACGACAAGAATCTATTAAGATTCCTGTGCAGACATAATTAAATGGGTCGGGGTCTCGTGGAATCGTGCAAAACAGCAGTTTGAAACAAAATGCACAGACTACAAAGGAAACAAATACTTTGCTTAAAATAAATCGATCTTATCTTATTCTTGGACATCCTTCTTCAGTCGGACATGGGATTTATAGTGTCCATGCAAATAAATTGGACACTTTGTTAGGTTTATTTTGGGGTTGACTCAAAAAGAGATTTGTGGAAATTTGCATAATTAATGTTAGCAGCTAAAATTCATGGCGATGATCAAGCACGTTTTTATTGAAGTGTAACGGGGGCGATTCTTTGCAAAACCTAAATAGGGCTTTCTCCGCTTGATGGAAAAAAAGGGGGGGGGGCTGATGCACACAGCAAAAGTTGGTGTGATGAACGGACGGAGTGAAACCTTCAAATAGTTCCCACGTATTTCATTTATCCTAACCCAGGTTCGTTTCTAACAAAAGGGTATTCAGTGATATAATTTAATTATTGGAGAGAGAAAGACGGAAAGTTCTAAAAGTAGAACGTCAGAGAGAAGAAAAAGAAAGATAGCTCATTTCATTAAAGTGAAATTATTACTTACTGAAATTAAGAAGCAAAGATGAAATTCCAATGAAAATAATAAGGTTTATTGAAAGCAAATAATTAGTTGAATAAGCAGTTACAAATGGAGGATATGTTTTAGGTGCATGGAGACTAAACTTCAGAAGGAAATTAGGACAGTATAAAAATAATCGGATAAAAGATGTAATTAATGGGGCCAAGATGAATTTCTTACCATCTTGAACGCCAAAACAAACCAGACGATTATATCGTCTCTACTGTATTGACTTCACAACCGCAAACAGCCATTCCACCCAACCCAACGCTGGACCGGTCGAAAAGCATATATATAATTAAATATGTACACGCGCCGCGACCGGACTATCCGACATGCGCAGAGAGTGGACGCATGCGCTGACCGGTAAAAATGGTCCGACATGAACAGAGCTTAAGTAAACACTTCATGTAGAAAAGAAGGGGGGGGGGAGAATAACTTTGAATTTCAGTGTAAATAAGTCCGAAATTAGCCACATCGTATATTAAAGAACTACTTCAAGTAAATTCCAAATTAGATTTCCATCCACCATCACAGAAGTTTGATATATCCAGCGATCGTAATTGGTTTGTCAAATTACAGCAGGCACTCATTATCGCTATATGCATTGAGTTCATTTTCATAAAACTGTTGCATTGTGGTTATGGAATTTGATACACACCATTATCACCTAAAGAAAAACCCATAAAAGAGTAAATTTGGGTCGTAATGACCTACTTTTCTTTCTAAACTGGTTTTGGATTATTACTTTACCGGCGAAGAAGGCGAGAAATAGAATTCTTCAAAATTTCCCGTTGGTTCGTTCTTAGTGCATATCTTTGCATTTGTATCCACTTATATAAGTATCGATGAAGAGAAAACTATTTCATTTGGATTGGTTTTTATAATAGAGGAAACAGTCAAATTTTTGTTTCATGCAACATTTCACCCGCGTCCTATCATGTTACATTTATAAAGTACTAATTTATTATTGTTTAGAACATTGTCTCTGCTAGCCTGACTAACAAAAATACTTTAGCAGTCCCGTAACCAGGATTTTTCTACAAGGGTTCAGTTTTGACAATGCAGTAGTTTTCAGCTGTACTGGTCAAAGACCAGAAGAGTATATGGGATGTTATGTCTGTCGTCCAAGGTCCGTGCATCCGTTAACACAAGTTTATAATGGCTTATTATACAAAACTACTTGAATGATTGCCATGAAGCTGCAGACCCACATTCATATCATGGTCTTGTTCATTCTAAATGAGAATGGCTCTGCGCATCCATCGTATTATGATAGTCTTACTGAATGGATGGTCATATCAACATGATGTTTCCACTTATAGATGTCTAGCTGGTCCAAAATGAAACTGATACAGCTATAAAATCCAATATGGCCGCCATGGGAGCCGTCGTGAAAAATCTTTTATCGCATCTATTCCTGAACGGAAGTCATATCGAAACAAGGTTTTCATCAGAAGACCGTCTTGCTGGTCTTAATTGGCGCTCTACAGATATTTGGCACTTCTGTGAAAGTGACAGGCATATCTCAATGTTATTTTCATGTAATATGGCTGAAATTACTTGGACGTTGTACTTATGGAAATTGTACAAGATCTAAGCACACAACTAACCGAAACAGTTGCTCTCATGTGCTCAAAAATCTGCCTGAATTAGTCTAAAGTATACTATCTTTAGCAGTTATTAAAATAGACAATACCAATTTCTGAGATTGCAGTGAATGAATTACAAAATATATGAAAAGAGAAGGGTATCAGGTCCTGTTTTTATAATTTCCATTTGAAGTCCAGTATGTGAAAATCACCAAACGGGGCTAGCATTTTGTTATATGTGCGCGTCTGAAGTAAGTCCAAGCTGTATACTCAGTAAACTAAACTCCACCCATCAATCATGCACCAAAATAATAAGAATTAAAACCTTTTTAACAATATTTTAAACATAGAAAAGTCTATTTTAAATGGCCAGGACAACCAGAGAAGAAAACCTTGGAAATTCTTTTCTTTAAAAATCTAAACCTATGCAAAATACGAAAATGTAGAGTGGCACCTAAATTTAAATGATGTAGATTTTACGTCCGTATAGTCGCCACGGCAGCCATCTTAAAAATATCATTACTCATTGTTACGTGTCTAGGCTCGTACAAAAGTAACAAGAAAAGAGTGAAGACAACAAGCTTTGTAAAATTTAACAAATAATTTATTTCCATAGAAAAACAAGGTAAAAATGAGAAAAAGGTCTTACGGTTTACGAATCAAATCCAAAATTAATCCAATAATTTAAAAAATATAAGTCCTATCAATAAAAAGTCCTAAGTGAATCGCAGTTCGAATCCCGACGAAATTCCAAGATGGAAGGCGATGACGTATGCCATAACCTTCAAAGTGTTGTTTTGTCAACAGTTCCTTGTTGAAACACAGAAAATAATATTCCAGTTTTTTAATTCCGAATAATTTCAGTAAATGTCTTTGTCCAAGAATTCTGATGAGCACTAGTATTTTCCAGGGAAAGAATCAATAATTCCAAACAATAAAAAAATTCAACTCAAACTGGTCACAACAAAACACCTTTGAGTTTCAAAGGTTTAAAGCACAACTGGCAAATTATTATGATAACATGAGTTATAAACCCGACTAAAATGCAAAACAGATTCCCGGATTGGGGGCAAAATTTCATCCTACTGGGAAAACCAAAAGTTTGTAACAATAAACACATGTTATTTGTCACGTACCCCAGGTATGGCCTTGATTCCACTAAATGAATCTTACTCTTAGAATGAATAAAAAAAAACTTTTTAAAAGTTGTCCGCTAGAAACCTTACTGATTTCTGAATCAAGGTCAGCAATTAGATACAATGTTTCAACTACTGGTTGTTTATCAGGTCAAACAGAACTGAACTGAATTTCTAAACAAATCAAATCCAGTAGACAAAATTATCGTTACAATAACATGCAATCGAATAAAATAAAAATTTTAAAAAAATTTAAAACTAACAAACAAGTAATTAAATTACATATAGATAACATCCTTCTGAACGGAAAGTCATATCGGCATGGGGTTTTGCCAGAAACTTATATAGTCTAATTGGTCCTAAAAAATGGTGCTGCCTGGACGTCTATTATGACCACCACAATGGCCATTTTGAAAATCTTGTTATATCTACTCCTCATGAATAGATAGATATTCTTATCAACATGAAGTTTTCACTAACAGACATTTTATGAAAGTTGGCCTTAAAGAAAAACAGTGCCGATCTGAAGTCCAATATGGCAACCACAGCAGCCATCTTAAAAATCTTGTTATTGCTGGTCTTCCTGAACTGAAAGTGATATCAGCATGGGTTTTGCACCAGAAGACATCTGAAGTTTGTCTTAAATAAAGATTATGCCGATCTGATATCCAGTATGGCCATGTTGAAACTCTCACATCTAATCTTCCTTATGGAAAATCATATCATCATTGAGTTTTCACTAGAAGACTTCTTGTGATGTCTAGTTGATACTAAATGAATATTAAGTTAAAATGGTACCCAACTGACATCCATTATGGCCACCATTGCAGTCATCTTTAAAATATATTACTACTCCTGCGAAATGGAAAGTCATATCGAAATGTAGTTTACCCAGAAGGTAAATTAAAATAACTGGATTGTCCTGAATAAAAATGGTGTCGATCTGACCTCAAATATAGTTGCCACAACGAACAAATCGAAAAACCTGTCTCTAATTCTCCTGAATGGATGGTTTAAACAAAATTCAGTGGTATCCCCATTGTTATAAATGAAAATGGGGATAATATTTTATTCAGGATGGCTGCCACAGTGGTTGATTTTAAAATCATTTCGCACAATAATATAAGAGATGGTTCCACACTCGGCAATTAAAAAGACCACTCACAAAAGGTCTTGTATTAATGCGAGGTATATTTTTTGATGGGGATGACGACAAAAACGATGGCAGCAAATCAAGCGACGAAGATAATAATGATAATAATTCTAATACTCACCATTATCATCATCATCATCATCATCATCATCATCATCATCATCATCAAGCAAACGAAATAACAGACGCAGCAGTAAGAAGTCTACGACAAACTCTGATACAGACACCAAAAAACAATTTATTTTCAGCTCGTGTTCTTTTTGTACTGTAATATTTAATATTAATAATATTTTTTACATACATTATTTGAATCCTCATACTCGACAAATAATAAATAGTAATATCAATTAAACAAAGCCCAATGTGGCTTCCGATGACGTCATTCTAAAAAGGTCCTATTGCAATTACTACGAAGCTTCACATGTACACCACATATTCATTTTAATGTGAAACTGATACTTCCTGCTCTTGTCTTTGATGGCACACTAGAAAACACATTAGCACCTTTGGACGAAAGCGTGGCTTCGGTCTGCACTGTGCAGATTTCCTCATTTGAACATGTGGCATAGATATGCTCATTTGAGCGTACTAATTTACCACATCTGTTGTAGCATTGACCATGCTGTGTAATTAAAACAATTAGTTCCGCATCACAGTATTTCGCACAGTAAATGGTAACTAGCAAGCAATTAATTAGTTCAATGTCCATTTAAGTACTACATATAATAATTAAATTTTTATGGACCTATACTAGGTTTCGTTATGTTAATTTCTTTGAAAATGAATGCTACAAACATAAAATGAAATTACGACCCTAATATCAATATTACGTCTGCCGCCATTTTTAAATTAGCAGTCTTGCATGCCGTCTTAACCCATGTCCTGTATCTATTGCATCCATCATATCACTCTCTTTTCTTACTCCTCTGCTGGCAAAATGCGAGACATATAATCCCGTTAGGTCTTTATCTCAGTCGTCAAAATGCTAGACAGAACTTTGTTAGTACTTTATCGCAGTTTTCCGAGGTAATGCAACTTTGAAACCCTGACGTTCAACACCGAGAACAAGCATTACATACTGGTTATAGATTTTCGATAACATATCAGGCTATGTACAGTAGATGTATGATTATTTATGTGCAGTATTTCGGGAATTATCAAGAAGTTTTATAATGCTCAAAAAAGGAAAGGAAAGAAAGAAAATACTCATATACAACAGTAGATGTACGGCGGATCGCTGTATCTAACTCATTCGTCCAACTGTTTTCAGCCCCAGCCACTTAGTGAATTTACGTCTTGGAGAAGTCAGACTCTTGCGTAGACATAGATGTCGGGTTTATTTTTTTCCAAATTCTTTCTTATATTATTTTATTTACTGCAAATAAAAAAAATGTTCAAACGAGCAGAACATTTTCGCTAATTTCTAAAGTACGTTAAATTTAAAAACTATTATATATATATATATATATATATATATATATATATATA
>JAECUM010094852.1:0-19799 GCA_016617855.1 Megalonaias nervosa | reverse complement strand
CGTTGAGGATGAATAACTCACCGTGGAAGCTAGAATATGCTATAACGATTCACTCGTCACAAGGATTAACTATTACTGATACAAATATCTGGATTGTCGATGACAGAATCGAGTGGTCAAATTTAGTTTATCTCGCAGTATCTAGAGTCAGGAGAATATCTCAACTACACAGAGCTATCATAGACTCCACAGAAAATAATAATCAAACTATCAGTGACACTGAAGTTATTAGCATAATAAGAAAAAAAACTATTTGGTTATAAGCAATGTGACAAAAAAATAATCGTGATTTTGATATTGATACTAAATTAATTATAACACTTAAACAACGACAGAATAATCATTGTGCAAGTTGTAACTGTAATATGCTATGGGAATATTTGAGTAATAATCCAAAACAATTTACCGTGGATAGAATTAATAGTGATCTTGGTCATACACGTGATAATGTGATGCTGACCTGTCTTGAATGTAATCGACGCAGGGGTTCCAATTTACAAAAGTGAACGCGGTGGTAATTGTGTGTCTTTAGGAATTATTTGTAATTGTTCGCGAACAAATCCACGCTGAGGAGCAGTTGAATCCAGTCTGTAGATTGCAGGTCTACCAGTAGATCTAACCACGCTAGAAATTTTATGTGTAGTCACA
This sequence comes from Megalonaias nervosa, assembly GCA_016617855.1. NCBI lineage: Eukaryota > Metazoa > Mollusca > Bivalvia > Unionida > Unionidae > Megalonaias > Megalonaias nervosa. The sequence continues at coordinate 19,151 of JAECUM010094852.1, read as the reverse complement.
CTCCAGATAGGATCAGTTGCTCTTTTTTTACCACCTTCAAGTTCACCAGGTTCATATAAATACCTTACAGTCACATTACCTAATACTGGTTGAGAGGAAGATTCACGTTGTTGTATTGGTATATATTTTTTTGTGATCGCATTAACAGGTTTCATAGAAGTTGCACGAGTAATTTCATTATTTAACGCATCTATCACACTTGGTAATCTTGCAACCCATTCACGAAATCTTGTATCTGTATAAATTATTTCCTTCGCATACTGGTATCCAAATAACCGCTCAGCGAGTGTTCGATTAAATCTTTCAACGACTGCCTGATCACGATGAATTTCAGTGTGTCCTCGTCTGATTTTAACGTTATGTTTTTTCATCAACGATGATACTGCACCGAGAAATTCTTTGCCAGGATCAACCTGTAGCAACCGTGGCCATCGTAGACCACCACGTTGATAAATTCTTTCAAACGCAGATGCAACCTCAGTTGCTGTCTTTGTTGACAGTGGTTCTGCTTCTTTATATCTACTTGCAATGTCAACGACAGTTAGCGCGTATTTGTATGTGCGTGATTGACGTCTACCAATTTTAATGGTATCATGTGGTAAAAACAAAATATCTGCCTGATGAACTTCATTGGGAACGCTGACATCAAAATGTGCATACTGAATTTTTTTAGGTGGCGGTAGATAAATTTGCCATATTGCTTGTCGTGCTAACCACGCTGCAGCAACAGCACGTGAAACCTTTGCAGCTTCAGCGAGTTTACTAATCGCTGCTTTGCCCTTCCAATATCCTCTCGGGGAATAATAAATGGACTCCATTATAATAATCATATAATTAATTACCCAGCCCCTAACATAATTTTACCTTTCATACCAGCTTTTACCAGAAAAGTAGCTAATTTTTCTCGAAACGATTTATCTTTTATTTTATTTATGGCATGAATTAATTTGATATCGGCGAGATGTCGTCGTTGTAAATCTTTACTTCGATAAGCGATATCATGAACGTAACACGCTTGATCAATCTTGTTTACGGGATATTCTCCAGGTCGCGGTTGATCTTGATTGTCGAGACGGATATCTAAACGAGTCCCAGGCCCACAATAATTATAACCCGGTAAGTGTTTTTCCCCGGGATATTTCGCCCACGGTAATCCTGGTAATTTTCCCAACGAAGCAGCAGCGTCACCACCGATTTTGTATTTGTTAGAAATAAATTTGTATTTTTTTGTGCCACACTTTTCACACTTACCTGTCAGTGCGCGTTTTTTATTTTTCGTTATTATTGTTGTTAATCCAATGGTGGACGTGGCTGCACGGCATCGAACACAATATAAATTCATATTATTTATTATTATGGATATAATTGACTTTTCGGCGACACGAAAACAAGAGCCAGTTAAGCATCACCCAGCGCTACCGAATTCTATCAGAATGATCATCATAGGTCCATCTGGGTCTGGTAAAACACAATTATTGCTTAATCTGATAATGAGATGGCTAAAGTGGGATAAATTATATTTAGTAGCACCATCTGTATATGATCAGCGATGCTATGAAGTACTTAAAGATTTTAATGAAAATGCAAAGTTGCTGAATGAAGACAGTGATGTTATTGATTTTATCACCGATATTGATGAAGCGCCATCGGTAGATGACCTTGATGGAAGTATTAATAATTTAGTAGTGTACGATGATGTCATGTTGGACAAACAATCAAATCCAGCTAGGATATTTTCTCGAGGTAGACATAAAAATACAGACGTGATTTATGTTACACAGCGTTATACACAAATTCCAAAAGTAACCAGAGATAACTGTAATATTTTAGTTGTGTTTAACGGAGTTGATAATCATACGCTGCAAAATATTTATTATATTTGGTGTTCAGGGGACATGGACATGATTAAGTTCAAACACTTTTTTTCAAAAGCACAAGCTACTCCATTTGGTTTTATAACAATAAACTTGCATGATCCGAGGTCGAGATATCGCAACGGACTTGATACAATATTTGGATAAAAACCACAGCAGCAGGGAGGGTGGGCTAACAAAAATGACGTGCACGAGTACATAAACGATCACTCACAAAATTTTATGAACACGAAGTCAACGGCGAAGTAACAGCGCGAACTAACCCCGGTGATAAAATCACTGATAATCTCATCACTGGTATTGACGGAAAGTTAGAGGTTTCAGTTTGACGTTATTGACCTTTTTTTTAATTTTTTTCGTGTGAAATCTTTGTTTTAGATATGTTTGCTCGAATCCCATTGTAGGGTTCACCCTCCCTGCTGCTCAATAACAACACCACAGCAGCAGAAAAGGATTGAAACTCGCCGGGCAAAACAGCCAATCATAACTCAGCTCACGCTCACACTCACACTATCTTAAACCTTACTACACTAACAACCCCTCAACCTAATACAGTATTTAACTCATGTCAGCAACAAATCCAATTATTTAAACTATACTAATTTACTTATTATCATATAAGCAAACTACTTATTACCATACAAACAAAATAACAACAATAACACACGGACGGACACCACTTGAACGAACAGACAATGAAAAAGAAGGATTAACAGCAACGAAGTCCAGGAACAGCAGTAACGGATACAGAAAATAAAAGAAGGAACCAATATAAGAAGAAAATGAAAGAATACAGATAACAAGTGGAAGGAAAAATAAATAAGATTTAAATAAAGAAGACAAGGAGAAATATTTAAAACAGAAGAGGAAAATTAAGAAGACACAAATTACAAGCCACTGGAGTGTGCCATCAACCGATAAACAGAAACAGGAAAAGTACAGAGAAAAGATGTACATTACCACTCAATAGCAATTGCCATTTCGAAAGATGTACATTGCCAATCATCAACAACTTGCCAATTCGAAAAGAGGTAAATAACTACTCAACAAAATTTGCCAGACAAGCATCAAAGCAAGGTACAGTCCAGGTCGCTCTACCTGCTGTCCCACAACCCCCCCCCCCCCATGTATCGCATCAAAGGCAAGGTACAGTCCAGGACAATGCCCACCTGCTGACCCACAACCCCCCCCCCCCCGGACAAACTCAAAGGCAAGGGGCAGTCCAGGCGGCACTGCCTGCTGCCCCACAAACCCTATCCGGACAACGCTCATTCATTACAAGTTACAATTACTCCTCACAGGAAGGAAATATTGTTGTTCCCGCTCGTCCTGAATTCAATACCCTCTTCGAGGAAGAGCCCCCCCCCCCCTTACTTACAACTAAGGGTTTTCACATTGGCAAAAGAAAACCCGGGCCAAAAACTACCTTGACCCTTTCGATCCACCGTCTAAAATACAAACCAACCAACGAACAAAACAATCACTATAAATACTAAAAAGCGGGCTCACCTCTCACCCGATTGGAAAACAATTTCGGCAAACGGGCAAGTACACACTGTACACAAAATTCAAACATACACAAATCTTCAAAATTTATAACCCCGGACAATTACATGATAAATCACACAGGTGACTTACACAATATTGGCATAGGGCAGTCCACTAGTACAACCGGACTAGATTTGACACTAAAACCGACCTTGCCGTTGGGTCGGGACGCGTGGTTGCGGGTGTTGGTGTGCCCTGTGTGGCCGTCCTTGGGGCGCTTTCGTGGCGTTTTTGCGCGGCCGTTTCCTGGGTTCCGTTTCCTTCTTTCTTCGCCAGCTGTGTGGATGTAGACTGAATGTCAAGGGTCAAAGGTCTACCGGAAAAGCTAAGGCAAAGGCCCAGCACTGGGGCTATAAAAGCCCAGCACGGGGCTAAGTGCCTCTCTAGGGGAGCAATGTTGCCCAGCCTGGGACGGCATCCAACCGGGGCCGAGTGCCCCCCTAGAGGGGCTATCGCCCAGCCAAGGGCAGAGAGCCCCGCTAGGGGCCTCAGGTCCAGCCAAGGACTGAAACAAGTCGTACAAGCACACAGTGCATAAGCGACTATAATCCCTCGAGATGAATCGGGCCATTTCATTCAACAGATCATCATGGAAGATGGAAGCCGGAGAGGAGGGACGTGCGCCACGCTGCTGCCGATATCAACAAAAAACATCGAATTTGGATAATAAGGAACAGACGAAAAACAACAAAACAGATGAAAACGATATACACACGGGATTTATTAAAGGATATCACCGAAATTGTGCTTCCAGGACTACAAATAGTCTGGTTCCCCGACCTTTCCCCACACCGTTACTCTCCGTTATGAGGGTCAGGTAACGGCCTCCGCCATGTTGAAATTGCTAAATGTACATGGAAGGTAAGCACGCATGTTGATCAGCATGGTTCACAGCATGAAATATTCTCGCATAGAAGTGTTAAAAAGTGTGTCCATTGTGGGGAAATGATGCACTACGATGAGTTCTACTTGTTAGTATTCCTTAAAATCTGTGTTAAGTCGTTGTAGAACTTTGTGCAGCGTTTTAATTTAGGAAGCACGCGTATGTGGGGTGGGGTGAAAATACCATTTTACTCGACCCTGTACATAACTAAGCGTGGCTTAGTCTTTTTATATTGATTTTTTGTTTGCAACCGTACAGTTCGATAGTTTGAAATAGGTCCAGGCTTTAAGACATCCGCGATTCTTAAATTATTACCAAGGTTTTTGATAAATAACATTAACACGTCCAGGACAATTTTTGACAAATGCATGATTAATATGTTGTGTTGTTATATAGAATGAGTTTGAGCTTTAAAGTTCTATAAGTAAAATACGTGTTAAAATATATTTTTGACCTCTTCTTTAATATATACAGCATATTTCCTGCAAACTGCATTTCATTCATTTCACCTTCTGCCCCCCCCCCCGCCACCCACCCGCGCGCGCACAATTTCCCTAGCACAAATTTCATTCAAGATGTATGTCTGCAGACTGCTTGCTGGATCTCCCCTCCCCATTATCCTCCAAAGCTGCCATTTACGGGATGGAATTGTGATATGTCAGCCATTACATGTTCTTCAAAATGGTTGTCATAAAATCATGTAGATGAGTATTCATAACCTACATGTTGATGTCATGATATAAGCAATTGTATAAAATGTATGGGTGTCTATACTGTATAAAATGTATGGGTATCTATACTGTATAAAATGTATGGGTATCTATACTGTCTTACATAGTAGAGGCTATATAAAGGTACTGTATTCTATTATTCATTTTACACATTTTCTTAAAAAATACTAGCTTTTCTTTTATTACATATAGGGGTTTTTTGCACACTTAACAGTTGTAATTATCAGAAATCAGAGATGAAGGTATAAATTTTTTTCTACAAAAATATTATATTTATTTTGCTTTTTTTATTACACTTGTAACTTGTAGTATATATATATATATATATATATATATATATATATATATATATATCTATTTGTATACACACACACACAGATTCTCATGTGTAAATGCAGGTGGCCTGAAGATGGAGAGAATACCAACCTTCTTCCACACTTGTTCAAAGACATCTAATGTTCCAAAGTTGTTGTTGTTGTGGGGCTTAACGCCATTTTTCAGCACACGATGGCTATACATGGAGGCCAGTATTAATGGTGGAGGAAGAAACCGGGAAATCCCCGGAAAGAACCATCGACCCACGAGAAGCTACTGGCAAGCTTTCTCACATGGCCTCAGGTCACAATTAATAGTTCCGGTTCAGTACCCACAAATGTAGTCCCAGTCTATTTTTAGATCATTTTTTCCTGTCTCCGTTTGGTGATGATACAAGAGTTAGATTTAGGCATTCTTGGTAAGGATTTAAAGGTTTATTCTTTAGAATATGAGCTTATGGTGTGGTTGTCTGTGTGTATTTCGGCGACAGTGCACAGTGGGTAATAAGGCCTTGGTGATGATCCGGAAGTGAAATCTGTGTTCCATTGCATGGTGTTTTGTTTACAATTCAGCCTCTCAAAAAAATGCAGGTCAACCCCTGACAAGAACTTCACCGTAAAGTCATCTTTGAAGGTATTTTAGATTGACATATCATTCGTATTGATTGTCACACAGTGGAAAGTTCAGCACTGAGAAACAAATGTAGAGAATATATAGTAAAATTAATTGTGTTCTATGGCCTGTCAGTGCAGTATTTGAGTAAAGTTTAAACTGGTATAAAATCTTTATTATTAATGATAGACACATGAAATTTTAATATGTTATGTATAATGACTTTAAATATATAAGAATGAAATTAAAAATAAAAAATTGATTTTTTATTTTAAAAATTTTAATGAAATTTTTAAAAAAATTAAAAAATAAAATTTTTCCACCAAAAATGCACATATATAATATTTATTGAGAATGATATTAAATGATATCAGCATGTATATAATCCTACACCATATACAAGATCAAATGATGGATATTTGTCAAATTTTATCAGAGAAAATATCTTTGTAAGTCAAAATGAGACCTTCATTTAAAATACATGAAGACAAAATTCTATTTTTTTTTGAACCTTTAGGTCATTGAAACTATTTATTTGGGGTCCAAGCAGTTAATTTATGTGTTTATGATGGGGTGACTTCCTGAGTAACACATATCTGCTTGTATAGCTATCAGTAATTGTTTATAAACATAGTTATAGGGTATTTGGTGAGAGGACAGAGATGAAGACTTTATACTAGAACCTGCTCAAGTTCTCTACAAAATCATATTAAGCTGTCAGAGAATGAAATACAGGTCAAAGGGATAAAATATACTTTCCCCGGGTATATTTACCCTTGCATGTAAGAAAACAGCAAAAGGATGTAAGTTGAACACAGAATGCATTCCATTTTATTGTTCAGTTTCTTTAAGATATTGATTGATGTAGTGAGGCATTGTGGCCTAGATGATATTATGGGAATTCTAATGATCCATTTTGCTTTATGCATTATTAATTACTAATAATATTTGGGGCCCCGAGTGATCTAAAGCGCTCACCGTTACGGATCACTGCCATCTCACCTCTGTCTGCGTGAGTTCGAGTCTCAGGCTCGGCTAACGTGGGCACGTGAGAAAGCCTGCCAGTAGCTTCTTGTGGGTCGGTGGTTCTTCCCTGGGTTTTCCAGGATTCTTCCTCCACCAATTATACTGGCCACCATGTATAGCCTATCTTTTGCTGAAAAATGGCGTTAAACCCCCTACAACAACAACAACAACTAATAATATTTGTTAACTGACACTCTATAAAGATTACATAAGAAATATTCAAACAGATTATTTGAATTTAACTTTGTACAACTAATCTTAACATGGTTACATAGCTGACATGAACAAATATACATATATTTTAGAATGTTTGGGATCAAAAGTTGACATTCAGTACATCATATAGGCTGACATAGTACCTATAGTGAACCTGTAAGGCTCAGTTCTGGCTGTGTGCACTTCAAATATCCAAGATGTTATTTTCATCATGAATATGCCTCTGTATGGTAACATATTTCAATTTAGTACTTCGACAGAGTGCGGTATTGCAGTATCAGCTGATATCTGATTCCATTGAATCATTGAGCTTATTGGTAACCAACACTCTTAAAAATAGACTAAAAATGTTCAAACAGATCATTTGAAATATGTTTGCACATGTGATTTTAATAAGTACATTGCATATGTCCCACACATGCAAATGTCCATCCTTGTTTACAAGTTTTGGGGATCAGAATTTCACATTTGGTTGATGATATAGGATCTGTTGGTACCCATAGTTGATCTGTGTGGTAACATTTGGCTGTATTCACTCGCAATATCCAAAATTGTTATTTTCCTCATGAATAAGATTGCTTATAGTAATAAATTTTAATTTGGTACATTGTCATTTGACTTTCCAGTATACTGGTGTGAACTAATGTTTGCACCAATGATCAAACCTCACCGTTCCAACATTGCCTTAAACTTGATGATACATACTCTACCTGATTAGTTATTTAACCTGTAAATGGCAAAATATGCTTGTAGAAACATCATCTATTTTTAGGATGCATTTATCACTTTAATACATCCCCATTGCTTCACATTTCTGAGTGTCACTCTGTAAAGTTTACTATTTTTTCCCATGTTTGCAACCTGAATGTTATTTTGAAATCACCATATCCAACACATTTTAATTTCATTTGCCTACATCTTACTGTTTTCTAGAATTAAGTGAAACATGTTATGTATTTTCAGGTCTAGCCTGGTATCTGGAACAAAGTGTTAGAGTTGGATCAGTTTGGAAGCTCTCCAGTAGTCTGGTGGTGATAGCAAGGTCCCATAAAGGACATGTGCAGTGTACTGCTATAAGTGACCAAGATTAGTTCATATCAGCACACTGATATACAGCACCTCAAAGACATGGCTTAGATCTTCATGAGAGAGATTCGCACCATTGTTCAGTAAGGTGGAACCTCCCTGAAACTATTTTCCTATCACATTCTTGACTTTTGTAGTTATCGACATTAAAATGAAATGCATTTTTGCTATAAAACATGGCAGTGGTCCCACCAAAACTTTAAATTTGAGTGCACTATTAGTTAGACAAACAACTGCCCAAGTACCTGACACAATAAATGTGGAACATAGCACCTGTCATTGTTTCTTTAGTGTGTACACCTATATGCATCTGGATAGGCATATTGCAATGTGCTGCCAAAATCACTGTGAGCTATCATGCTTCAGTACCCCTGGGAAAAATGTTATCAGTTGTACAGACCCAGACTACCATTTGTTTTAAATACCATTCATTAATCAACTTTGCTGCCTTAAATTTGTCAAACTGAATCTTATAACTTGTGTAAAAATTTAATTTTTTTTAAAAATTTAGTTTTTAAAATTTAAATGTTTATTTAAATTTCCATTAAAATTTAATATTTCATTATTTTTAAATTTCAAACATATTTTCACACAGGCCTTATCATGTATTACAATTAGGTTTTTACTGCATTGAAAAATTCCTGTAATTAAGGAAGATATAGCAAATTTAGTTTTGGTTTCTCAAGAACACTTGGACCACAACTTGCACCCTGTGGAACACCACCACTACACACTTTCTGACAGCTGTCACATGTCTTGTTTGCAAGAAAATTCCAAAAGACTTCATGTTTAAAGTTGAAATAAGTGTGGCATGCAAGTATAAAAGTTTGACTAAAATTGGCCATACAAATTGGGCCTTTCAGGCCTCAGGTCACAATTATTAGTTCCGGTTCAGTACCCACGAATGTAGTCCCAGTCTATTTTTAGATCATTTTTTCCTGTCTCCGTTTGGTGGTGATACAAGAGTTAGATTTAGGCATTCTTGGTAAGGATTTGAAGGCAATTGTTTATTCTTTAGAATATGAGCTTATGGTGTGGTTGTCTGTGTGTATTTCAGCGACAGTGCACAGTGAGTAATAAGGCCTTGGTGATGATCCGGAAGTGAAATCTGTGTTCCATTGCATGGTGTTTTGTTTACAATTCAGCCTCTCAAAAAAATGCAGGTCAACCCCTGACAAGAACTTCACCGTAAAGGCATCTTTGAAGGTATTTTAGATTAACATATGATTTGTATTGATTGTCACACAGTGGAAAGTTCAGTACTGAGAAACAAATGTAGAGAATATATAGTAAAATTAATTGTGTTCTATGACCACATATCCGCATTCGCCGAATCCTAGACTCGAATCCACGCAGACAGAGGTGAGATGGCAGTGATCCGTAACGGAGAGCGCTTTAGACCACTTGGCCACTCGGGGCCCCAACGTTCCAAAGGGAAAAAGAGGAAGAGATTTCTCATCGCCAAATGGAAAGACCCCTCAACAAGGGTCAAAGAAACAATTACTCAAGGTACTCAGTTCTTAAGATCATGAAATAAGTATATACGCATCTTTTGAAATCAATATATACATAAATTAATTATAAGCTTAAACTTGACTTAAAGACACGTCACTTTTCCATTCATAACATGAATAAGAAGAGAAAGATGAAATTAAGAATAAAGATTTAATTTTCTTTATTACTGATAGCATTTGTTTAAAAAATTTGGTTTTGGAGGATGACTCTTGAATGATGTAATAAATCTGATGATCACTGTACAAAAAATAAGACGGTAACCTTTCGATAATCAGCAGTACACTTTATTTTGTACTTTTCCAGATGATAATAATATTATGTACACATGCATGTATTTGATTTTATTCAGGATCCTACCTTGTCAAGAATACAATGGTCAGAGGAAGAAAAAGATTTTCTGAACACATATGTTTTAGAAGCAGGAGGAGTACCAACCACTAGAGTAAATCCATTTTGGAATGATTGTGCTAACAAGCTAAACAAACACTGGTTCTTCACGTACTGATAGAGTCTTATGTTGTTTTTTTATTGTCAGATAACTATTGAGTATTCTGAATACATATTTTGAGATGGTTTTAATTTAATTGTCATCCTATTTATACATTTATTGGTTGTATGTTCTTGGCTTCATTGCTTATGCAGATATCCATTTAGGTTCGACTGTGTTGAAAATCTTCATAATTATTTTCCTTTTGTTCTTGTGTCATGATGAAAATATGAACAAATTATATATGTGTGTGTGTGTGTGTGTGGTATTCTAACATACATATTAAATAATTTTGAATAGATGTGAGTGGAGTATGATTATGGTTTTATATGGTAGAACATCGAGATATAGTGTATTATAATATTCAGACCTCATCATAAAAGACAGGTGCCTTAATAATGGTTCATTTTTCCATGGTTTGGTACTTGTGATGTTGAAAGAATATTGGAAATCAGTGATTGCCTAAAGTATGTTACTTTTAGTAACAGGTTTGAGTGAAAACATTATTACAACTTGTACAGATTACATGAAAATTATTGAACAGTAGTAATTTATTATTCAAATTCATTACCATAATTCAGGTGTGATGTGTCGCAGCAGGTACCAAAAGGTAAAGAATCTTTTTCCAGTTGGAACCACACAAAGGGGGCCCCGAGTGGCCGAGTGGTCTAAAGCGCTCTCCGTTATGGATCACTGCCATCTCACCTCTGTCTGCATGGGTTCGAGTCTAAGATTCGGGGAATGTCGATATGTGAGAAAGCTTGCCAGTAGCTTCTTGTGGGTCGGTGGTTCTTTCCGCGGATTTCCCGGTTTCTTCCTCCACCATTAATACTGGCCGCCATGTATATCCTATCGTGTGCTGAAAAATGGCGTTAAGCCCCACAACAACAACAACCACACAAGGAATACAGACAGAGACTTTTTCCTTGACAAAAGAGACACAAACTGATCCTGCTCTCCCAATTATTGAAAAGCAGTAAGTCTTCAGTCAAAGCACTTTTACCAAAATATTAACTATTTTTGCTCTAATTTTGTGGAAAAATGACATTATTTTTTTAGGAAAAAAGATGCAATTATGTAATAGTTTGCTTCTTTGTTAGTAAAATAATTTCAATGCATGTGTTTGTTTGTGTGTGTGTTTACTATTTGAACCTGCATATAGCAAACTCAAAGAGCAATTGACAAACATACTGTTCCGTACGATGTTTGCTATACACAGGTAAACATCATGGTGGGTTTCATCCATACTAAATTTCATTGCTAATATGACTCAGACTATTTTCCTTTCAGATCACATGACTAGTGAAATTTCGGTTTGGGACTGCCTACATCATGCATCATCTCTCGTCAGCCCATGAAAAATTGCTATTGTCCACTGTTCAAAATACATCTGGCAAATTTTAATATATCTTTATAAATATCTGGATAGCATGAAGTTCTCTCAGATTTGTGTAAATGACCATTATGAGTGAAATTACATGGTTACTATTACCAAAAATATAAACACAAATATCTTTATTATACTTATTGTAATCAAAATAAGGAACAAAATATAGACTCTGAAGCATTTTGACTACAAGCACTTTACAATTTTCTCAAATGCCTGCTATCAGCCCTCACAAATTGCTGTTAGTACTAAAAACAGAAAGCTTTCAGACAACTCCTTTGCATTAATGAACATAATTTGGTCCCTATTTTGATATTTTATTGCCTTGCCTGCATTAGCAAGGGAGATTATGTTACTTGTTTTGTCTGTCTGCGATTGCACCACTGTCAGCATTTTGCTGAAGGTTTTAGTTAAAGTTTTTCTGCATGATCATGAGTTAAGAAAACATTGAGGGATATTTGATCAGTAACATCATTATTAGGTGTCATTTCAGTAGCCTACACATCCAGTCACTTACCACCCTTGGTCAGGGTCACAGTCACCTCTAATAATGGGACGGCTCCAGTGGCCTAGAGGTTAAAGTGTCCACTTGGATGCAGGAGGTTGTGGATTCGAACCTTGGCCGAGTCATAAGAAAGATTTAAAACAATGGTACTAACAACTGCCTCACTTGGTGCACACTATTAAGTTGTTAGTGTTAGGACTGGTTGGCCTGGTGTCTGGATAATGTGACAGGGTGGGACATGATGCTGCATGTCTGCAGCATGATGCCCCAGTGCTAAACATCATTATAAACTGCCACACTGCAGACATCATAGTGATATGACTAAAATTTTTAAAGCTGCATTAAAAATCCAAACACACAAACACATGCACTTTTAAAATGGATATTTTTGATAAGCATATGGCAGGTGATGGACAATTCCTTAGCAACTTTTGTGAAATAAACCCAATTCATTTTCAGTCCTGTAATCCAATTTTTTTATAGGTCTTCTTTTCATTACTGGAGTTTTATTAATATCCCACACAGTACCATGGAGTAGCAGTCAGGTGCAGAAAAATTGATTGATGATGTTTTAAGACAAAGGTTTGTTGCTGGGGATATTTCAGACCAAGACAGAGCAGAATTATTGCACTGTGTGTTATATACTGATGCAGCCACAATTGCTGAAACAATACTGCATATCAACAGTAGCAAAATGGCAGTAAAGAATTCCATTTTAATGGATATTGAAAAAAGTGCATCACAAAAGTGTGTTAGATCTGACAACAGTTATCTATTTGAAAAGGACTATCCAAATTTAAAAGAGTTTGATTTTCACAAATTAGTGGCCGAAATAGCAACATGTCAGCCATTTCTTCTGGAGAGCCTTCTGGATGTTTCAGTGCCGACAAGCAGAGTTGGTAGTATTAAATTAATACAAGACCTGATTCCACGCCTTGGACTTGTTTACAGCCTTTTAATGTCCTACAGATTTCATGAACTGTCTAGACTTCAAAGGTTACTGACAGTTGTCCTACTAGATGAATGTGTTCATGAAAAAGTGATTATCTTTTCGGTATTTTCTTGTTTACTTGTTCCAGTTTCCATAATAAGTTCATTATTTAAATTCATAGTGTCACATGTTGCATACCTTTTTGCAGTTCCCCTTGTTTGCACTTACAGATTCTGCCAGTGATATACATTAACATATGTATTAACAAGACATTTCTTGACCAGTCAAAAAAAAGTATTATTTGGTACCATTTTAACATTTACTTCATGTATATCTTTCTAATATTAGAGAAAAAAGTAATTAGTTCAAAAGTGATTAAAACACAGAGGAGAGAAAATTTATTGTTTTCAATTGGTTTGAATTGATCGCTTTGAATAACTTCACCTTCAGTGTTTTATTTAATCTTGATTAATTTTTCTGCTCTTTGTAATGCTTGTAACTGCAAATATGTAACAAATAGTACTATTGAGTTTATTCCTTTCACAGAAAATAAAGAAAAAGAAAACTATACTTACTGGACCACAGTTCCATTTTTTTCCTTGTCATACTTGCAATATCTACGTGATCTTTTTATTATTGTACTTTGATAATTATCTGCTTCAGAATTAAATTTAGCTAATGTTAGGGAAAAAAATCACCTAATCATGATGTTTATATTTGATTCTACAAATAATTGCAAAATACAAGAGAAATAATTAAACTCAAATTGGGAATTGCTTATATAGTATGATGAATTTAAGTAGTGGCTTTATGAATATTGGCATTTCAGTGCTGAAGTTTCTCTTAGTGTTTGGTAATTTAAGTCAGTATTAAAACATCTGTTTTGAATATTTTTGTAGTAAAATTATAAGATCATTATTTCTCTACCTGTTTTCGTTGTTTTGTGGGGTTATCATTTAAGTCTGCCTATTGAAAGGCAGGAAATGTTGAAATAACTGCATGTGAAAACATTTTCATTCATATTTTATTTATTTGTTTCTGTTGATTCTTTTCTTTTCTTTTTAGTTTTCTTCGATATCTCAGACATTCCCTTTCCTCCGTATGACAAGAGAATTATGCCTTTGGAAAAGTGCTGGTCTAATTTTCCACATTTCATTGGCATACTACTTTTGTACAAAGATGTCACAATTTTGTTGTCACTGGATGGAGAGTCCTGCATGATAAATGTATTACAAAGTGATGTTTGCCTACTAACAGAAGGTTTTTGTAAAGCAACACTTCATTATTTTACAGATTAAATAATAATTACAGGCTGTTGAAACACGACAGGTCTTTATAGATATTAGTTTGTTTGGTAGAATGCAGTAAAACCTGTCTTGAAAGACCGCTGCTCTGAGAGACCACACTCTCAGTGAACATATTTAGTGATTATATAGCATTGTTACCTGCTATGAGAGACCACCTGTCTTGAGAGACCATAATTTGTTGGCAAAAGAGGTGGTCTTTCAAGACAGGTTCTACTGTACTTAAAATGACTGTACAGTTCTTACTTTGATAAAAAATATTTACCATTGAGTAACTGAGTGAAGTTTTAAATATTATTTAGCATGTCAAACATATTTTCTTCACACATGATTGATAACAGTGACATAATGTGATGCAAGAATTGTTTTTTATTACAGATCAAAAGACTGCAGACTTTATATTGGACATGCTAACATATTTTACTCACTTCTCAGAGATCAAACGTTGTTTTACTTATTGTTTGAAAAAAATGTTACAGATTTATTCCTTGTACTATCAACATTCATTATAACTTAACATTATAAGAGTTCTTTGGAAGTCATGTTTTGTCTTCCAGGAATCTGTATGACAGTCAAATTTATTGATAACAAATAAACTCATATTGACAAATTAATCTCATGCTGTATATGCTCACTTGGAAGTCTATTCCATCTGCAAACAACATAGAACCCAATTTGCCTTAGCAAAATGAACCTGTCAATCAAGGTCTTTTTAATTCTACAGATAACTCAAAACACTTCATAAAGCAAGATCTTTTGGCACATTATGCAACAGCAAGTCTGGGTCTGTGCATTTTGCAGTTGGACATGACTTGTAATCAAGTAAATACAGAACATATTTTGTCAACCACATACTATGCATATGATGATCAGAGCAATAATTACTGTAATATTTTTTAAACCAGGTCTTTGACCGTCTTCAGGTTGTAGGTGTGACTACTTCCTACCAAACTGCCAACCGCATTATAGAGGATATTGGTAAGCATTGTTACAATGATGTTGTGGAAGGAGTCAGAAATGGCCATCCTTTCAGGATTATTGGAGATAATATTAATTTTTTAGTAGGGGTCAAACATGAAAGAACTGATCACCATGGTGGAATGTTACACTGGTTTGGGTCAGCTGCTATATTACAAAGTCTTTTGATGAAATGCCATATGAAAGTCAGGGACAGACTAAAGATTTACAGTTTTATCACTTTATTCCTTCTGACCAGGATGAAAGAAGATTAAAGAATGATTACAGGGTTCTCATTTCAAGGGTAGCTAAGGAGTTCCTTCCCCAGTTGGACTTTCTCTACAAGACCCAGCCCACTCATATATTGGGTACATACAGTGAGGAGCTGACAAAGAAGAATGTAGTGGTGCCTTTAGAGGTTCTTCCGCTGAATGAGCAAAAGTATGCAGATGTTGTTTCTATATTGGACAAATATGAATCAGCAGTGGAAGAAATATATACGGTTGCTGGTAAGGAGAAATTGCCAGTACACATTGGGGGTGATCAGCTTACCAGAGAGCGGTTTACTGGTGGCAAAGGACTTAGATCTGGTTGCTTCACCGAAATAGAGAAACTGAATCACCTTTACCCTATCACATTTGAAATGTGGCATACTGCCATGAATTTTTTGACTGTAATATTTAAGTGCTTGTACAAGGAGGAGTCCTCTGACAAAAGCACAATGAATGCAGAAAGAATTCGTTTAAGTAGAAAAACAGTCAATGCAGATGTTAAAAATCATTATGATCATGACAAAGACTTCACCATTTCTTTTATTAAAGGCTACATTGTTGAGGCTCTCTGCGATTATTTTGGCCTGGAGACTTTGACAGATACCCCGACCAATCACCTTCCACCAGTAGATGCATGGTGGAAATGGAATCCTGGTTGAATGATACTATGGACAAATTCATTGATGAATATGTCTTGGGTAGAAACATTGATGCTACCAGTAGGATACAGATGGATACTGAAGAGATGATTGTAACTCCACTAAGGCTTCTACTACCAAATGGATCAATCTCAACAGTCTTCATCCCAAAAAAGCTAAAGATACTTGTGTTGTCTGAGGCTCAGCATGACAGAGTTAAGCATTATGCTGATAATGTACTACAGCTAGGACTGCTGTATATGCAGTTCCTTGATGTTTGCCAAGTACCTGACAGGACAAGGTTACTAACTACCCTCAAGTACATGATGGCAGTGTTTAAGGCAGTTAATTCACACAGTAAATATGCACTTGAAATTCTGCGGTTTCTTGCCCACCAGCAAGCATCATATAGTCTGCATACTGCCAACAAGTCTTTGTATGGTTTATTTGTGAACACTGATGGCAAAATAGATTCAGATATTCCTGCTGACCTTCAAATGGAACATATTGTCAGGAAAATTAAGAAACTAATAAAAAATGTTGGGTCTAACAACATCATGGGAACAATTTCAAGAAAATCAAGAGCTTTTGCTGGTATGTCCCATGTTGCAGAACAATATGACCATGCTGCTGGTGTTATTGTTCGAGCCCAGCTGCATAAGAAAAAGAAGGCCTTTGAAGAAGAGATGATAATTATCAAATACCTGAGAGATATTCGTCCATTTAAGACACAAATAGGGAGAGTCTTTCATAAATTTGAAAAGACACTTGCTCCTACAGATGGATCTTTATCCCAACTTGATTATGAAGCATGGATTAGCACCATAAATTTATCTTTGATTATGAGACAGGAAAATAAATTGTTATTATTCTTCACACAATGATGAAGTATCTGTATAAGTTGATTTGTGAGGCACACGGATAAAACTGCTTTGCATTACATTGTGAGGCACACGGATAAAACTGCTTTGCATTACATTGTGAGGCACACAGATAAAACTGCTTTGCATTACATTGTGAGGCACACGGATAAAACTGCTTTGCATTACATTGTGAGGCACACGGATAAAACTGCTTTGCATTACATTGTGAGGCACACGGATAAAACTGCTTTGCATTACATTGTGAGGAACAATGATAAAAGTGTGCATTACATTACATTGTAAGGAACAGTGATAAAAGTGCTTTACATTACATTGTGAGGAACAATGATAAAAGTGTGCATTACATTACATTGTAAGGAACAGTGATAAAAGTGCTTTACATTGTGAGGAACAATGATAAAAGTGTGCATTACATTACATTGTAAGGAACAGTGATAAAAGTGCTTTACATTACATTGTGAGGAACAATGATAAAAGTGTGCATTACATTACATTGTAAGGAACAGTGATAAAAGTGCTTTACATTACATTGTGAGGAACAGTGATAAAACTGTGCTTTATATTACTTTGTGAGGAGCAAGGATAAAAGTGCTTTACATTACATTGTGAGGAACAGTGATAGAACTGCTTTACATTAATTATGAGGAATATGGATAAAACCCTGCTTTACATTATATTGCGAAGAACAACAATAAAACCGTGAATAACATTACACTATGAGGAACAGTGATGAAAGTATACATTAGATTACATTGTGCGGAACAAGGATAAAACTGCATTTCATTATATTGTTCACAAGTCCAAATGAGTTTACATAGTGTTTGAACAGTAAAGCATTTTATGATGGACCAAGTGGTTATATCTTTAACCCTTATGAATATTAAAACTTAGTCATTCTGATAGCCCTTCTAAGTGTGTACCCCACTCCCCTTCCGATTCAGATTTCAATTTCCTTGTCTGTAAAAGATGGCAGTCAGTAAAAATTCCTGTTAAGTTAGAATAGCCAGATTAAATTCATGGTGGTAGTGACTCCATAAAGATTAGGTCAAAAGGTCATAAACTGATGCATATAATCACTAGGTTCTGTGCAAGTTATAGATCTGTATATCTTACATTTATTCAGTTAGTTAGGTCTGAATGTACTTGGTGTATGTAATCATTTTAATTACTTTACAGATAGTTGTAGTTGCATAGTATGTGTATTCTTTTTTATGGACTGATTGATTCTAATCATGCAAATGAGTAGCATTGATTATAATAACGATGTGTATTATTTAACACTGGTGGCTCATTTGAAAGGTCAAGGTAACACTTTAGCCTATTTGCATGTTTAGGCTGGCACTCCAAGTGACCATATTCACACCAAAAAATTTTACAAATAAAAATACTCTTGTCCAATTGCTGTATTGTTTATTTTATACTTATTACTATTAAGGTGAATATTGCAAGTGTAACACAGGAATTTTACAGGTTAACTGTATAAAAGTTTAAAACCCATTCTGTAAATGGATACAACTGGGTACTTAAATGCACATAAGAGGAAAGTCAAGTGGATAAGTATGTTAAGCATTTGGAAGTTATTATTGTAAAAATTGTTATTAATATAAAATTGCTTTTCTTTTCATTAACCACGATTATACACTAAGAAGGGTTTAGAGCATAGATACAATCATTGTCAGTTGACAGATAAATGACATGCATCTTATTGCAGTACATGAGTGATGATACTTTGGATTGCTACAGCTACTAATGGTGGTAGGTGAAAGTTAAATTCATTGTCTTCAACAGTATTGCAGAACTCAAAAGTTTCTGAAACTAAATACATGATATGTTCATCAAAACATTCTGTACCATCTGCTGTCACATAGTCTTGAATTGCATGCATCACTTGGTTTCTTTGCTTCAGGGATGGAAATTGGATGATGGTGGATCTCACAAACTCTTGATAATTGGCACATATGTCACAACATTCCTGAATAG
>JAECUM010094850.1:0-38551 GCA_016617855.1 Megalonaias nervosa | reverse complement strand
GTGGAGTTTAGCCCTTGCATGGTATAGAAAACATTTATGAAGCATGTATATGTAATATACAGGAAAGGACTCACTTTGACGTGAATATCTACATACGATATATCCCATCCAGAGATAATAGGGTTGTAAGATTCCTGAATGAGTCACTTTAAGGACCTATGTAAATAACACAAATTGTTTTTCACTCAGCCTTACAACTATGTGTTTAATGACGACTAAGTATTAAGAGGGTTAAGTCCACGAGGGTGGACTTCCACATAACAAATTAATATCCTCCTATAAAACACCGTCCTCCATATCAATATCCTAAATCAAAGATATTATTGTAAAGGTCATGGAGAGGTTGATCAGAAAACAGTGTGTGTAAACATCGGAAACAATACAATGTTCCTCCTGTGGCCAACATGGGAAGAAGTATTTGTTCTGGTCTTTTTTTAAAATAAAAATTTCACAGTACGGCAAAGAGGACAATGCCATTAAGAAAATCTAATGCTCGAAAAAGTACGTTAGAATTTGAAAATTTATATGTGTTCTACTTATTATAAATAATTGGGCTGTAGTTATTTATGATTATATTGATCAACTTGAATTACTGAAAAACTGTATGTAAAAATGACTGATTGGGTAAGGTATTCGTTACTGGAGATTTTAATGCTAGAACTGGAAATGTTAATGAAAGTGCCTGAATACTAATGCTTGCACTGTTTTTCTTGTTCTTAACAGAGTAAATACAGAGCACGTTCTATAATTAATCAAGTCCAAGGCTACTCAGTCTATGTCAAGGCACGGGACTTGTTGTGCCAATCTGCCGGTAGGCTCCACTGCAGGAATAGGTAAATACAACCCCTGCGCTATCAACATGCAGTAGTAGCGTAGTGGATAAATTCCTTTCTTCTTATCAAGATTTCATGTACACAGGAGAGGTTTGTGTACTGCCCTCGGGTGAATTTTATGACCATGCACCACTGCGTTTAAATATAAAAAGAATTCATTTGTACCATATCTGTCTGATTGGAAAATTCACCTGTACCATGTTTGCCTGATAGAAAAGACTCATTTATACCACGTTAATCTGATTGATGACTCACTTGTACCACGTTTGTCTAATCAATATGATGTAGTGTGTCACCTAACTTCACGTAGTGGTCATGCTGAAAACCCTGACAAATGACATGATATTGTGGAAGTTTATCTAATATTATTTAGAATGTGCACATTTGTTATTTGGAAAGAAAACATCCAAACAGTTGCATCAAAACAAGCGGGAAAAGTTGTGTTTGGTTTAATCAAAGTTTTCAGAAAGCACGAATTGAGTTAAATATACGTAGAAATGAAGATCTTTGAAATAAAACTTTAGACAATTTTGATAAATATTTTAAAGCCAGCTTAAGATATTATAAATGTAAGAAGATCGCAAAGAAGATTCATAAGGTATGAACTTAATATGGATAACTTTAGCCCTAGATGCTCTTGGTGAAAGATTAATAAATACAACAATGGAGGAGCTGCGTTGGCTCAGTGGTTAGCGTGCTGACTCACGACCGAAAGGGTGCGAGTTCGAATCCTACCATCAGACCAGCCTGGGTCAGGTACCTTCGTGTGTACTTGTGCAAGGCCGTTAACTTCGACTGCCTCGGCACTAAATAACCTACCTGTGTTGCTGCGCCGTAAAGAAACAAACCAAAACCAACCCCAAAAAAGGAAGAAACTTAAGTTATCAAGTGAATTATATGCAAATGACGCTTTGCGCATGTTAATAGCATGCATGGTTCCAGTGAATTAATAATTGACAGTTCATAGGATGCTGATCCAGTCCTGACAGACAGTGGAATAAATGACAGTTCATAGGATTCTGATCCAGTCCTAACAGACATAGGATGCTGATCCAGTCCTGACAGACAGTGGAATAATCAATGAAGACCTTGATACTGATTGTTCACCTGATGCGATTAAACTGTTAAATCCTTAAAAGAAATAAAACAACAAGGCTCGATAATATGATGATTGCTAATTCTTATAAAGGTTATAATGAAGTGATCATTACCCTAGGTTTTAAAGCCTTTTCGGTAACCTCATTATCTGCACTTTCTTTCCGAACTCTTTAGTGTATGGAGGCTGCGCTACAAGCATTTCCGGTAGATATCGCCCCTGGTCGACGTTGTAATCAGGCCACAATTAATAGTTCCGGTTCAGTACCCATGAATGTAGTCCCAATCTATTTTTAGAGCATTTTTTCTGTCTCCTTTTGGTGGTGATACAAGAATTAGATTTAGGCATTGTTGGTATGGATTTAAAGGCAATTGTTTATTCTTTAGAATATGAGCTTATGGTCTGGTTGTCTGTGTGTGTTTCGGCCACAGTGTACAGTGAGTAATAAGGTCTTAGTGATGATCCGGAAATGAAATCTGTTCCATTGCACGTTGGTTTGTTTATAGTCCAGCCTTTCAAAAAAAATGCGGGTGAACCTTTGACAAGAACTTCACCGTGAAGTCATCTTTGAAGGTATTTTAGATTAACATGATTTGTATTGATTGTCACACAGTGGAAAGTTCGGTACTGAGAAACAAATGTAGAGAATATATAGTATAATTAATTGTGTTCTATGTCCCATTGACCGATTGCAACAAAGAATGAAATGAATGAAATTATATTTCTCGCCATGGTCAAACTTTTCAGTTAAACGCCCTAAATAAAAACGGGATAAAGTATTTAAATGATAGTTGTTAGACACAATGGATGTAATCGTGTATCAAAGGGTACTTGCATAACCTGTGCTGATGCTTGTAATTGGAATTTAAAAAATGTAGAAGATAATTTGCGAATAATAAATAGTAAAATAATTCCTTAGCTAATCAACAGCAACAACAATACAAACAAATATAAAGAAAAGAAAATGAATTAAGTTAAACTGAATGCTGAAAGTAGCATTTTATTTAAATAACTCAGTTATGAAGCTGCATTGTTGTTTACGCTTTATGTTATGCATAACGCTTAGAATATGCATCAGATGATGAAATCCTTCCTTAATTAAAAATATTACGTACAAATAACACAAATAATTTGCATTGCGTACTTGTTTTCATTCCGCTAAGACTTTATACTGTCAAAAAATTCGGCGATGAATATTATTTCATTATTACCGAGTAAGTTTCGTTCGGAGGCGGGTTGTGGGGGACTGGGATTTTCAATGGAACTATATTTTTTTTTTTTTCTGTTATCTGAAGATAACTTCTTTTTTCACAAATCAGAGAAACAGAAACTTATAAAGATATTTTCCAAAAAAGTACATTCCACCCCTTGTCCCCATCAAGAAAATTAAATGGTCAGTCCCTAAATAGCTATGCTGAACAAGGGGAAAAGACAATGTTTGGGTATGACTGAGTAAAAATTACCCATAATGCCAACTTACATGTGGCTATGCTTAGAGATTAAGTTAGCACTGTAATCATTTGTTGTCTGAAAGCAATACATAAACCAACGCAGTAACGTAGCAAGAAATCCTGTACCTCCCCTACTCAAAACTTGAATTGTGGCCCTTTCCAATAAATAACATGGACGTGAATTTTCTGCCCCAATGAGCCTCACCCCACCCGCCCCATCACCACACACACACACACACACACACGCGCGCGCGCGCGTGCGCGATTTGCGGGGATTGCTTCGGCGGGTTGCTACGCCACTGAAATCAACAATTACATAACTCCTCTATCTGAAGCTTTCAATAGTCTTCAGTAGCCAGTGTGTATTGTGAGTAGTCTCCAGCAGCCAGTGTGTATTGTGAGTAGTCTCCAGCAGCCAGTAAATATTATAAGTAGTTTCCAGTGGAAAGTGTGTATTATTAAGTACTATAGCCTCCAGTAGACAGTGTGTATTATATTATAAGCAGTCTCCAGTAGACAGTGTGTATTATATTATAAGCAGTCTCCAGTAGACAGTGTGTATTATATTATAAGCAGTCTCCAGTACCCTGTGTATTATATTATAAGCAGTCTCCAGTACCCAGTGTGTATTATATTATAAGCAGTCTCCAGTAGACAGTGTGTATTATATTATAAGCAGTCTCCAGTACCCAGTGTGTATTATATTATAAGCAGTCTCCAGTACCCAGTGTGTATTATATTATAAGCAGTCTCCAGTAGCCAATGTCAGGGCCGTAGAGAGCGATCACAGGCCCTGGGGTAAGAAACATCCAGGTTTCTCCTAGTTCTTGTTCAAACAAAAGTTTTCTTTTATAAAATTAAAAAGTATTGTTCGGCCCGGGACCCCCCGGAACGAACACCACACAAAAGTAGACTTCAACTATAAATATTTTAAACAAATAGTTTTCCACACGAGTCGTGCAAATTGCCAATGACTGAACTTCATGGCCTGTTTCTATTAGATACACGGTGTCACCTCTGCTGTATCTGTTATACTCTACAACAAACGGTACAAGGTTTGATTGGGGAAAGAATCTGCTGATTAAACACAATAATAATATTGTTAAAGTTGCGATTTTAACTCATGCCTGAAAACGATGGAGAAATCGGTGATAGGTGAGTGTTAATCGCAAACCGACATAAAGCGACAGTCGAAATTTGGGTGTAGACCTTGTTACCAAACTATCTGCAAGAAAGACAAAGCCAAACAGTTCATATCGGAATGCAGATATAAACAAAATAAAGAACCAAATTACTTTAAGGAGTACTTAAAATCATTCAGATCTTTTGTTTAAAGATTTTACGTTATGAAGTCTGTCGGATACGCCCGCTTTTATGTTGTACACAATCCATACCCAACAATGTTTACTGTATCAATCCGCGCAAGCAGTGTCTTAACGGAAATCAAAAATCTCTTCATATTGGATGGAAAACAGTGTTAAGTTGACAAAAACATTATTTGTAAGACAAAAATTTGGAATATATCGTTGTTCTTATATTATTGTAAAATTTCTGAACTTTTAATCCCTTAATAACATTGACACTAAACTGAAAAAGACAAAACTCATGGCGGGGCCCCGAGTGGCGGAGTGGTCTAAAGCGCTCACCGTTACGGATCACTGCCATCTCACCTCTGTCTGCGTGGGTTCGAGTCTAGGATTCGGCGAATGTGGATATGTGGGAAAGCTTGCCAGTAGCTTCTCGTGGGTCGGTGGTTCTTTCCGGGGATTTCCGGGTTTCTTCCCCCACCATTAATACTGGCCGCCATGTATAGCCTATCGTGTGCTGAAAAATGGCGTTAAGCCCAACAACAACAACAACAACAAAACTCATGGCTTAAAATAAATATAAAAAAATCTACGTGTCCTTTAAGTAGATGTGATGAAATATTTCACTGATAAGGTGGAAACATTTTATATTTTCACATGTGGATGAATTGAAGGGCCTTGCCTCCAACCCTTTTGCCATTTCAAACTGTGGCAATCAAATGTTGAAGGATGCACACAGACTGATGGAGAAAGCATACTATTGTAATTGCTTACCTGTATTCGGAGAAAGGAATCGTCGGGCCGATCCCACTGTGTAGTTGTTGATCTATTCTAAAATTTGAGGCAGAAATTCCAAATAAAGGCACTTCTTTCTCTCATCTATATATGTCACTGAGAATAGATCTCTCCGTTGTTGGTCTACTTATTAAAGTTGGTAGACAGTTCATTATTTATACTTCACTTATCCGACTTACCATCGTTAGTAATAGGTCCGGATCAAAGTAGTTAAATACCGTACATATCTCGATAAATATTCTTGGATTGCAATAAGTAAGCTGACTGTTTCATTGGATGGCATTTCTTGAGCGTGGGTACTCAGTCAATCGAGTTTGAAATAATTCTTGCTCAGGAAACGAAACAATTAGTTCCAAATATAATACATGGTTATAAATTTTCTGTTCGTAATAGCTGCAACCTATATAGTATGGCAGCGACAAAAATTCCTCAGGGTTCACACACCTCACCCATTTCACTCTCGATATGTTAATAAGATTACAAAATGTTCGTTTAACCCAGGATATTCACCGACTCGCTACGGTGATCATGTTCTGGGGTTATTATTCCCAGTGTCACGGAATTGTATAAATCCCTCTATTTATTAAAAGCATGTACTCTGGTTTAGTTTTTTGTGTACAACGATACCCGAGGGTGATTTTTGTATATTGTACAATATTTCGAAATAGTGAGTTCGGTTCATCCCTGCGCACGTGCGAACCGATTTACATCTAGCACGGCTACATCGTCTGTATATAAATGCCTCACCGTAAAGTGATATCTTCACATTACGGAACGTCTTGTCAGTAAGAAGTCTACCTAGGAACTTGCACATCTTCAGCTGTAGCGGTATGTAATTTAGTAATTTCTTATGTATATTATTTCTTATGTATATTGTAAGCTATAGCTATGTACTTACTATCACGTTTATTTTTGTATGTTTTCAATGTAGCTCTGGCTTGCGTAGTATAACGCAAATATTTTCTATTCGTGTTTGTGACTTAGCAAGAGATTTATATTAGCAATATATATAAAGGTGCATTTTATTAAGAAACGTTTTGTGCCATAGGAATCTTGTCGGACACAGGTTCACTTCTGAACCTGTTTATTGTTTTGTAATGCTGTACCGATAATGTAATTTGTATAACTTACCGTATATAACGTCATTTCGTGTTATCGTATATGCCCGTGTCATGTATAGTACACGGTGTTAGATGTATTTTCAGTTTATTGGTGTGGTCCCTGTCAGATTTGTCAACATAGAAAGGACCCCATAGTGCCAAAAATAAAGAATTTTGTGTTATTGTTTCTCCATTGTGTAGGGGCGCCGAGTGATTTAAAGCGCTCACCGTTACGAATCACTGCCATCTTACCTCTGTCTGCGCGAGTTCGAGTCTCGGGCTCGGCTAACGTGGGTACATGAGAAAACCTGCCAGTAGCTTCTCGTGGGTCGGTGGTTCTTCCCGGGGTTTTCCAGGGTTCTTCCTCCACCAATTATGCTGGCCGCCATGTATAGCCTATCTTGTGCTGAAAAATGGCGTTAAACCCTACAACAACAACATCTCCATTGTGTATGTGTTTTGTGTTACGTTTATTGAATTTCGATTTTATTGATTTTGAATTAGGGTTTGTACATCTTAATCTATTATAACTGGTAAAGTATCAAATTCCTCAAGTTATTTAATTTTATAAATATTTTAATAATGCAATGTTTAATAAAGAAAGAAAAATATTTAGTTTCAGTATATACAAGAATAATAGTAGTGAAATTTATTTATTAATGAGGTTTTAAAATTTTGTGTATTTGTATAGATAAGTTTTTAAAAAAAAATTACTCGGTGTAGAGAATAAGTTGTTTAATACTAAATTATTATTTATAATCTAGTTTAAAATTAATAGCAATTCAAAATATCTTTATTTTCTATTGAAGTCATTTAGTAACGCTTAAAATCTAATATTTAATAAATGTAGTACTGAGTTGCTTAGCACATGAGTTCTTATTCATGTCACTTAATGAAGCACGGGCAAAACCTGTGTCCCCGAGCTAGTGAGCACTATGTGCACATGCTGCGGATTTACAATATTGCTATTTCAAGTAGTTCAGAAAATTCGATTATAGCAAATTAATAAAGGTAAATATTTATTTATATGAGGGAAGCTTGTTTAATCAGAATTATAATCAAATCAATTGAATACATAGGAATTTTAAAGTTATTTAATCATTTGGTTACAGTTCGAATTATCAATGTAATTAATTTATAATATGTTTGTTTAAAAGCTGTAGAGGATATAGCAAAAGCAGTCCAAAAGTAAAGAAGCTGTCTGTTAGTCCGTGTTGTGAATTTAACTAGAATATTCCAAAATCTGTATCTGTATCACCAATTTCAGTTCTTTTCTATTGTTAATTGTACTATGAATCAAAAGTTCTAGTAATATTTAAGTTATTATGAATTTCAATGTAGGTACGTGAACTTTTCTTGTATTCATTTCTATCAGTTCCTTTTCTATTAATTGTGGTAGCAAGTTGATTCTCGTCTGAATCAAAAGCTCCAAGTGATATTGTTAAGTTATATGAATTTCAATGTAAATACTAAGTCAGAAGTCTGATGTATTTTCAGCTGACCAGAGTGATCCATGGTGATCATGGTCGACGTGATACCAGCTAAAGAGCTAACCATAGAAGTTAACCATAGCAGCCGTAGAGCCGAGTGAACAGTGTTGCTGGTCTAGTAGTAGGTGGTTGGGCGTTGCAGACCGGATTGGTGGGCGCTGATTGCTTGATTGACCAAGGAATTGAATGGTGGTCGGTGACTACCTATAACGATGCTTGCTTAATTGACCGGTGTGACTGGCAGCCAAGTGTGACATTGACGGGAGTGTTTTGTGTTATTGTATGCATGTAAATCTTTTAGCCGTGGCTAATTTTGGGGTTTTGTTATACCCATGGTTTTGGGAGTGTAAAGATCTTTTTATGATATCTGTCCAATCAATTCATCATTTTATTATTTGAGTAAAAAAATCTCATTTTTTACTAGTTGAGTGAATACATCATTTTTACTATTTGAGTAAAACCTCCATGCTTGTTCAGCTTTTGTCCTTGTACTGTGTAAGGTCATTTATTTGTATTTATATTTGTTGCATGTTTAGGTTCGTATATTAACTTGTCCAATATTTGGATCTTACACACGCACGTATTAATCAATATTTTTTCTCATTCAAGTTATACATTAATAAACATTGTGTTTGTATCACCATCAAGTGTTCTGTTGTAATCCGAAATCCCAACTAGGTTATCTTGTTACACCCAGCACTTACCAATGTACTTGACTTGACGTACTTGACTTGATGTACTTGACTTGATGTACTTGACTTGACATCGTTCTAATGAAACAAACTTATACCTTCTACAGCTCACGTGTAGAACTGAAAGCTTACGTAACAATTAAAGCCAACCTATAAAAATATACAACAAACAAAAAAACAAAAAAAAACCCACCAAATAATTTATCTCGTGAATTCTGATATATTTTGATTTATGATTTGATATAAACCAAGATATCTTGAGCTTAAATATGTTTAAATGGAAATACGTGTGAAATGAGATCGCACATTTAAATATCTCAAAATAAAAAATTTCCTTTATGGAAAAATTACCCTTTATTTTTCTTCCAGAAGAAATATTAGCAATGATTTTTTTAATGTATATGAGGTTTGAAAATGATTTTTTTATTGTATCGCCCACGACAAAGTAATGTGATTTATAAAAAGTTAGAGGATCAGTCAAATGTAACTTTTTAATATTTATAAAATTAAACTTTTATGGATCTTTTTCAAAATATGTTTATCAAAAGATTCAAGTAGGTTGTGCTAACGTATTGTTCATTTTTTTACGAATGGTGCTTTTATCTTGTCAGTTGTGAGTAAAGAGAGGTGATTACCATAATATGCAAGTAGCATTATAAGCCTCTCCTGACGGTACTGAAAGCCCTGAGATTCCTTTCATCTCAAATGCCTGGTGTATTAATTTGTATATAAAAAAAATAAGGGGATGATATTATGTGTATTAATTTGTAAATAAAAAATAAGGGGATGATATTATGTGTATTAATTTGTATATAAAAAAATAAGGGGATGATATTATGTTTCTAATTTCTGTTTATCTTGTTTTCACATAAAGCTGTCTATTATTGATCCTGCTTACTAAAGCAAATATTTCTTTTAGTTCCATTTTGGCCCCTGGTGTCCTAAGTAGTATACATAGATGAGGGTTCGAAACCAAAGAGGGTTTAAGGTCAGAAAACCCTCACCCACCCCCCAGTATAAGTAATTGAGGTTTTAAAACCAAAGAGGGTTTTATGTCAGAAACCCTCACCCCCCTCTAAAATAAATATATTCTGACATTTTTTTACCACCTCAGACCCCCTCTCCCTCAAAAAACCACCCTCCAACAAATTTTTATCCCAGAAAATGATATTTTGAAACCCAAAGGGGATTCTAGGCCAATAGATTTTTTCATATTAAATAAATGAAATATTATGTATAATGTATCATTATAAACCAATCCGACATGTTGGATTTGATCTGACAAACAAATTTTGTAAGAGATTTAATTCAATCAAATCAGCCTCAAGCTATACTGGTATTAAACCTAAAATAATAAGCAATTGTATTAAAAATGTTGGTACTATGTATCACCAAAATATGGATCAGTGTGGTTATTCGCGATTGAAAATGACGAACGAATAAGAGATTGGGCAGATGATTTGATAACATTTATTGACAATATGGTTGATATTTTATTTGATAACGATATTCTAAAGCTGTACAAAATTAAACATCTACTACTGTTGTAACCCATATTTTATTATCTTTTTCATATCTGCTGACTCTCATTGGCAGAATAATCTGTTAATATACTGTCAATAATACGAACTCTCGTATTAAATCGTCCGTGTCATATTTTATACCACGCAAATAACATCGCATCTGATCAAGTAATTTTTTATAGGTGATACTTGCTGTTTTACAAGCATTTTTTTTAGTTGCAAGTCGAGGCTCAATTTTTTTACACGCTGTTGCAAGAGAAACACCAACGCCGGATATTAACAAAAACGGATTTAATGATGCTCTACTTGAAATTATACCAAAGCTAGTCATTAGCAGTGGTAAATATGATATTACTCGAAGTATTTTGGTATAGTATTTGTAACATTTTTTCACGCACCAAAGTTTTTTTTTATGATAATATCTGTAATAATGCATTAGAGCGTCCACATGTCGTTTTGGAATTTTTTCTGAAATATGATTAAAATCAACTATACTTTTTTTCATTATATAATATTTGTTTACAGATTTTATACAATATTAAAAACTATAGTGCCAGTCCCTGGGTTTGACTTATTCTAATTAACTTAATCGAGGTGTTTCAGCGACAAATTCCAGACACCACCAGTAAGACGTTGCGGTTAATTTGGTTCCAGTAGAAATATTTCCTCGACATGTTTATTTAACACCAAAGATACAATTCCAGAAAAACTATCGACTGAATGACGCCATAGATATGTGGTAAATATACTAAATTTTGCACCGCTAAATATGGACAGCCTATATACACCAGTGACTAATGCGGTATGTTTGATAGTGGTATTTTGCGGTGTCCATGTTGCTGATCCTGATGCTACTGTGTATACCACATTGATGATCTGCTTGTGAGGAATTTTAATCAGATTCGTTTGTTCAATGATATTAAGAATTCCACTAACAATATCGTTTAGTTTTGTGTTAATCTCAGCGAGTTTAATATCTACAACCGCTAGATTTCCAAAAAAATTTATTAATAGATTTGTTTATATTTCTACGAAAATTTAGAAACGTTTGTACGTGATTGGAAAAATCATTTCTGAATGTGATCATTCCATCGTTGATTGTTGTTATTGCTGTTACCGTCGGAATGTTGCTATCGTCGACGTATTTTTTTGTTGCTGCGTCAAAATTTGATTCTGGTGTTCTGAGATCATTAATACCATTATTATTCATATTGAGAAATGCACGCATTATACCACCGCGCACTAACACATACTTAGATTCTTGATCGTCGACGTATTTTTTTGTTGCTGCGTCTGATTCTGTGGCTGGGTCTCCAAGGTATGTAATTTTATTCTTGTTCATGAAAATACTACCTATAACTGTCCCACCTATTTTATCAAGTTTGTTATCATCAACATACTTCAACTGTAAATAACTTACCGCTTGTGTTTGATTTAAGTTTGCTGGCGGATACCCGGTCTCTAAATTTATAAATTTTTTTCCTGACATATCTAAGTTACCGCTTAAAGTTCCGCCGGCCTTGTCTAACTTGTTATTGTCAACTGATTTTAGTTGTGCATAACTAACAGCTTGTGTATCAGCAACTATCAGTGGCGGATAATCTGTTTCTAAACCTAGTACTCGTTGATTTGACATAAACAGGTTTCCTGTCATTGTGTCGCCGGATTTTTTCAGGTAACCTGATAAATCAACCTTACTGTCTGTTATTGTTGTACTTACAGCTGATGAATCTCCTACTTATGTTCCAAATTTTGTATAATAGCTCATTATTTATTATCGTCTGACAATTTTTTTATATAACATAAAATTGTATAACAATAATGGCAAAATCGTCGATATTAAACTTTGATACAGAACGGTTGGTGAAATATAAACATGAAAATGAACTTCCAGATTGTCATTATCTTATTGTTGGAAGAACTGGATCGGGGAAAACAAACTTGCTTATGAATTTACTTCTAGAAGATAATTTTAACTACAATCGCGTTTATATTTACACAATTAATCCACAACAGGATAAATACGACCTACTTAACAAATATAATGACAAACTTCGTGATGATCTTGAGGCTGATGAAGATTTTTTTATATCAAACAACCAGAAGAACTTGTTCCAGTTAATCAACTTGATTCGTCTGAACACAAGATAGTTGTTTTTGATGATATTCCGCTAAACAACGAGGAAATGAATAAAATAAGGTCATATTTTTCACTATCACATAATAAGAAATGTAATTTTATTCATCTCGCCCAAGGTTTTTATAATGTTGACAGATTTATTAGGCGAAATACTGGTTGTTTTATATTATTTCCAGGACTTGACAATGTGACGTTAGAAATATCGCAAACGAACAATGTGGTCATCTAACAAAAGATAAATTTATTGAATTATATCATAAAGCGACGGCAAATAAATATGACTTTTTTTTGTTTGATAAAGTAACAAATGATACGAGTAAAATGTTTCACTGTTGTATTGAAAAATATCTACAGTAATTTTTATAAAAAATAGTATATAATTAATGGAAAGACAAGCAAAGTACAGAAAACATATAGAAAATCTAAAAAAAAAACTTGTTAAATCTAAAGCTGAACTTAGGCAGATGATCCAACAAGCACGACGTGGTCAAGTGGCTGCAGCAGAAACAACAGCAGCCGCTCTCAAACCAGTTACTGAAGCTTTACTTGGAAAACAACCTGAAACTAAACCACTATCAGAAGAAGAACTTAAAAAAATACAAGAAAAAGGTTTACAAGGATTAATCAAAGAACAAGAAGAAGCGGCTGCTGGAAGAATTATTGAAAGATCTGAAGAAAAAAAAAGAAGATTAGCCGAGGAACTTGCAGCAAATATAGCTAATCCTGTTGCAAGACAAGCTGAAATAGATCGACTGATAAATAATCCACTGGAACTTCAACAAAGATTAGCAGAAGCAGCAGTAGTTAGACCAATTGAAAGAAGGTTAGAAGAAAAAGAACTTAGAAGAGAGAGAGAAAGTATAGAAGAAAAAAGAAGATTTGAATATGATTTAGAAAATATAGATATCAGGATAAGAGATGACGAATATAGAAATTTTAATAAAAAATATGATTACTTTAGGGTGTGAAAGTACACAATATTAACAAAGATGATTTTAAAGCAGACGAAAAAATTGAAGAGCTAGAAAAAATAAAAGAAAAGAGTAAGGAGCATCTCGACAAGGTAGTTTTAGAAAATAGAAATTACTATGATAGCATTAAATTATATCGACATGGAATTATCGCTGATCTTTATATTAAGGCTATTAATAACATAAAAAGTAACAAATACAGTCATCACAATAGTAGCTTAATTACCGAAGCAAAATCAATTGATGAAGGACAAGAAAATATATGTTTTTAGACCAGCAGGTCCTATGACGATGACTGAAGAAGATTTACAAAAATCAGTTGAGGAAGATAATGAAGAATGTCGTAAAAAATATAAAAACCAAGCAAAACAAGAAATAATGTATTCGGAATATTTTGCTTTTATGGAAGATAATGACATTTCTGACGTTGATAATATGTATGATTGGAAAGAAGATAAATATCAAGATCTCATTAAAAAAATTAACTGATATTACAGAAAAAAATATAGGAGCTTACGGAGAAATTGATACAGCTGAAATAAAAGTTGTTGAAGGACTTTACGAAAAAACTAGAAATGCTGTTATTGCTGGTGTCTTTAAAATTACTGCAATAAAATTTAGAGATAAAGAATATGTTGAAAAAAATAATTTAACTTTTTAAAAATTATTTAAAGGTTATGATAAAAATCGAGTAAAAAAACCTTTAGAAGAAGAAAGAAAACAGGAACTGGAGTTAGAATATTTTCATCAGTTACTGAAATGATTGGCAGATTAATGTATTGATATCATCAAAAGAAGCTGCAAATGTTGGTGCTGAAATTGACAATGAAATTATTGACATAATTGATAATTTGAGATCGGAAAATTTATTAACATCTGACGAATTCGAAACTTTACATCGTAATTTAATTTTATAAAAATATAATAATAAATGTCAGCAACATTATTACTAGACTCTAGCCAATCTGATAAAGATAGCGCAAATTTTTCAGTAAAGTATATTCCGCCAATAGAACTAGATCGTGAAAAACAATATGAAATTGGACTAATTTCCTGCACTTGTTGGAATTCTATAGCTAATGTAAAAACTGGAGTAAATGATGAACTTACATTTACTATTCCTATACGTACTCCACCATTTGTCACGTGGAAAACAATTAAAATTCCACAAGGAGCTTATAATATTGATGATATAAATAAAATAATAAAAGAACTTATAACAAAAAATGAAGGTGTAGCTGATAATTCTAAGATTACACCAAATTATAATACGTTACGCGCTAGAATAACATTAAAAGACATAACAATTAGTCTTGTATTGCAAACAAGTATCGCACCACTAATAGGATTTTACAATTATGTATATCCTGCTCTTGATCGTGATGATCCCTTAACATATGACGGCCAACTGCCAGTAAATATAACTGATGTAAACGCAATATTAATAAATTGCTCTATTGCATCTGGATCTTATTCAGCTAAAGGTAGTAAAGGACAAAAGATATATAGTTTTTCACCTGACGTTCCACCAGGTTCTCTTATGCAAATTAATCCACGTCAGGTTATTTATTATCCGTTAAATGTTGAAAATCAAATAACAGAAGTAAATATGCAATTGACAGATCAGTCTGGACGACAACTGTATTTCAACAATGAAATTGTTACTTATTATATACACTTACGCGAACAACAGTAAACATATTTTCTAAAAGATTTGGTAATAAAATTATACAACCTCAGATATAATGAAACAGAAAAAAGTTTATCGAAGAAAAATAGTAGGAGGATTTTTGGGAAATATATTTGCTAAAATTATAGAAAATGCTCCAGGATTAGCTCATAAAGTTGCACCAATTGCACTTGACGCATCAAAAGCTTTTGCAACTGGAGCTGCATCTGCTGCTGGAACTGCTGTGGAACAAAAAATAGCTGATAAAATAAAAAGACCGACAAGAAAACAAGCTATTTCAGAAATCGCACCAACAAAAGAAACCCAACGAGCAATGATAACAACAACATAAAAACTTTTATCACCGAAAGGAGAACAAATTATAAAAAAAATTAATATCTAAAGCAACAACGCCAATCACTACATGATTGGCAATAATTTTATATAACCTAATAAATAAAAAAATGTCTGTTAAAAATTATCTCGATTTAGCAGAAATTTATGACGAAGACGACACGGTAACAGAATTTGAATATATTGAATATCTCGATGAAAATTCTAACGAACCTAATAAGGCTGGCGTCAGAACATTTAATACTAGAGACGATAACGTATTTCTGCTTCCTCATAAAGCAATGTTAGAAGTTCGTGGCCAGATTATGACAGTAGCTGTTCCACCTGCCGCAATTGCAGCTAACGTAGAAGTAGCTTTTATAAATGATGGTTGGTGTTTATTTAAAAGTGCTCGATATCAGCTAGCTAATTAAACTGTCGAAGATATTTCAAGGAATTACAAGTTGCAAGTACAATCTTAAATACTATGTCGTTTTCCGACGATTACTCCAAATCAACTGCAACCAATATGATGTGGTTTAAAGATACTGGAATTGGAAATGCGGCATCTAGAGAATTTATGCCAAGGGTAGCAGTTGCAGCTGGAGTTGATGCAGCTCGAAGTGCTGCAAATGTGAGAGATTTTCTTATTGTTTATGCACCTGCGCTGGGTATAGCCGCACCAGCTGCAGACGCTGGTGTAAACGCTACAAGAGTTTTACTTAATGCTGCTTGCAATAATCTTGGTACAACGACACCAGATCCAGCTGCTGATGGAACTGCAATGTTAAATTTAGTTAACAATAATATAGTAGGTTTTAAAAGTGTACGTTACAATGAGGGTTATTCTAAGAGAAGGGCACTTGCAGCAGTATCACGTCAAATTACAATGATGCTGCCACTAAGTACAATATCTGGTTTTTGTCGCGATTACAATAAAGTATTTCGTGGAGTTAAACATACACTTATTTTAGATCGATCAGAACAAAATGATTGTTTATTTCGACTTGGCGGGGCTGATGTACAGTTTCTCATAAACAAACTTGCGCTGTGGATGCCACGAATAACGCCGACAGTTTCAAAATCGCTCGAATTAGATGATATTCTTAAAAACCGCACAAAGAAAATTCATTTTCAGCAACATAAAATATATCAAACAGCAGTTCCAAATACCACAGACTACACATGGCGAGTCATAACAACGTCGACTGAACAAAAGCCACGGCAAATATTTGTTGTATTTCAACAGCAAGCGCGACATGGTAACCAACAACAAAATAATGCAATATTTGATAATGCTGATGTTAGACGAATATATGCTAGAATAAATTCAAAGCAATACCCGGAGCGAGCGATAGAATGTAATTTTGCAGATGACGCTAATAAAAATATTACTTGGCCTTGCATGTACCTGCTCGACGCATTGCAAAAATATCAAGATGTTGGAGACGGATATCAGATATCAGTAGAGGAATTTCGTACACTTTATCCGATATTTTATTTTGATGTTAGTAAACAAAATGAAAGAGATGTAATTTCAACTGCTGATATTGAAATTACTTGGACATTAGGAGCAGTTCCAGCAGAGCATTTATATGTATATGCGTTAGTGATCAGCAACAGAACTATTACGATTGATTTTGTTGGAGGTAAAATGTCGGTACAAGTTTAATCTGTAACTTTAATAATAAGATGACAAAATATATTATTAAAAAAAATATATTTGACTGATGGTCAAGTTAAAAAATTAGCAGCTGCTGTTGCAAAGAAGAGGCAAGTATCATTAAAAGTCAACCCTAACGCAGGTGTTTTAGGTACTTTAACAAAATTAATGTTAACCAAAAAACAAGTAAATAAATACGATCGCAAAAGAACCTTTTGTTTTAAATTGAAGTGCTGCACAAATAACTGCAATGTCAAAACAAGGTGGTTTCTTCGGTCCGGCACTATCTGTAATGGCCAGAACGTTAATACCTAAAATTTTGCCAGTACTTGGTACATTAGGATTAGCAGCAGCGTATGGAGCAGTATCTGGCGCAACGAAAAAGGCAGTTGAAGGTCATGGAATAAAGAAAATTTTTGTCTAAAGATAAATATAATGCCTAAACGAAAATCAGCAAAAAGAAAGACAGCGACGAAAAAAAAAGACACGACCGAGGAGAAAAAGTGGATTTATTCCAATAGCTCCATTACTAGCAGGATTGGCGGGAAGTCTATATGAGTAAAAAAAAAATAATAAATTATTCGTCTAATCAAATTTAACCAGTTGGAACTTCTGCTTGTGGATACTATTGCGTAATGTTCATTAAACAGATGACTGAAAATCCAGATTTTTTAAAGTTTATTTTGCAATTTGACAAACAACCTTCTCACGCTAATGATGAGATTGCATTGAACTTTTGCAAAGTTTAAATTTTATCTAAACTCACTGATATACAATGTCAACATATTGTCTTAAGTGTAAAACTAAAACAGAAAATAAAGATGAAAAAACAGAAAAAACAAAAATAATAGAATAATGCTGAAAAGTATTTGTGCAATCTGTGGAAAAAGAAAAAGTATGTTTTTACCAAAAACAAAGTTGTCCGGAGCGGGTTATCCAGAAATTATTTTAGTAGATGATTAATAAATAATGACATGCGAGTGCGATTGTGATGGAGATTTATCTTTGGAGCAAAATAAAATTGTTACATATTGTCAGAAACGCAACAACAGAGAAATCATTGGAACAGGTATAGATATACATAAATTAATTGGCAAATTGCCGAAACCAAAAGGCGGTTGGACATTGCCAGGCCATAAATATACTGGACCTTATAATCCTCTTGATAAACAACTTGACGAAAACGATAATCCACTGCCAGGACAAGAGCCTTACACTCAAGTTGACGCAATAGCAATGCGCCATGATATCTGCTACAGAGACATTGAACTTCCAGAAAACGAACAAAATAAACACAGCTGCGATAAAGTAATGTTAGACGAACTTCGTGATATGAAACCTGTAGATATGCGAGAACGTGTTGACCGAAGGCTGGTTCAGGGTTTTATTGGAGCAATATATAAATTAGGTCTCGGTAAAAAATAATTATATGATGATCTTGCCTTAGAGCTGCACAAACCTAAACAAAAGTTTCCGCGACGTAAAGTTGTCGCAAATGCCGTTGATGATATCTGGGCGATAGATTTAGTTGATGTTTCAGATCTAGCTCAGTTTAACGTTGGCGCCGATGGCGCTCCAAAGAGATATTTTTTAATGTTGTAGATGTTTTTAGCAAATACGCGTTTAATATACCCGTTTCGGATAAAACAGGGACATCGATGACTGATGCGCTAAAACAAATAATAACAACTAGAGAAAGAAAACCAAATAGAATCTGGACTGATCATGGAGCAGAGTTTTTTAATAAAAAATTTGAACAGTTTTTAGAGCAAAATAACATTAAAAAATATATTACAGGAAATGAGGGAAAAAGCGTCATCGTTGAAAGATTTAATCGCACGCTCAACGAAAAATTCAACAAGTATTTGACAGCTAAAAATACGAGTAAATATATTGACAATTTACAAAACATTGTTGACGAGTATAATAACACGAAACACAGATCCATTTCCCTAGGCAAAAGGAAAATGTCGCCAAACGACGCGATTGCAAATCCAATATTAGTAAACGAAAATATGTACCGCAGACATAAATTTAAAGTTGGTGATAAAGTTAGAATTTCTCTGACGAAAAAAACATTTGAGAAATGATATGCTCATAATTGGAGCGATGAATTATTTGTTGTTGATAAAGTACTTTTAACAATACCAGTTGCATACTCGTTGAAAGATTTATTAGGTGAACCTATAACTGGTAGTTTTTACGAGCAAGAACTTCAGAAAACAGAACAAGATATATTTGTTATTGAAAAAGTTATTAAAAAGCGCGGCAACAAAAGTTTAGTCAAATGGCGAGGGTATGGCGATAAATTTAATAGCTGGGTACCAACTAAATCGATCGAATAATATTATTATAAATTTCTTCGTATTTTATTAGTACGGATTTACATTTTACTGGTTTACATAGAGAAATTAAATGTAATTTTCTTGCGTAATTAACTGGAATTAAATTAAATATGTTAACAGAAATAAAATCGTATTTTATATTTCTTTGTTGTCCAGTTATTTTTACGTTTAAAAAGGGTATTATAAGCTGCCAAAATATTTGATGCTCTGTGATAGTAAAATTAAATTTTATTATTTTTTTAGCAATATGGTACTTAACATCATATCGTCCAGTTGTTGGTCTGCTTAAATTTTTTTTACTAACAACAACATCATCTTCTTCTTCATCATAGTTACGCAAAATATCATTTTCAGTATAACTAGCAAATCTGTCAATAGTAATATTTTCTAATGTAAAATTTGAAACTGAAACAAAATCTCCCGAATATAGTTTAGCCAGTCTCTCAATTAAGTTCATTATTATAATATATCTTTTGTCTAATTAATAAATAATAAGATGTTCGGAGAAATAAAATATCATCAAAGAGTTAATATATTAAATCACAAAGAATTAGCTGAGGCAATTCGAAATTGTTTGTTGGGAAACAGTTTTTATTTTGTTGATGTTATGATAACATTAGGCGAATCTGACAAATTTTTATTAACAGTAGAAGAAAAAATAAAACTTGATACAAATAAAATGATGACATTACGATTTAATTGCGACGATGTCATGGAATTTAGTCATAATTGTCTTACTCGAAATGATATAGAAAATATCATTAGTTATCGTATTTAAAATTAAATCTATCAAATGTCAACATTGACGTTGCTGATTTTGTTACATTATCAGCTACAAATTTTACTACACCTGAATTAATTTTATGATATTTTGCCGCAGATGCCATTGATTTAAATTTCATTTCTTCTCCAGTTTCAATATTTATTGAAATTATTTGTTTAGCCGGATTTTTAAAATTAGAACCATCAAAACCGGCTCCACGTCTTGTGTTTTGTTTTGGCGTAACCACATCTAAATTTTCCAAACGATTATCTGTTTTAATACCATTTTTATGATCAATAACTAAACCATTAGGTATTAGTCCGTTAAAAGTTTCAAACACAAAACGATGAGATTGATAATAAACAAAATTAGTTTTTGTTCCACGTACATTAACACCAAGATATCCACTGTTCTGTAAACTTCCAACAACTTTTTTTGTTTTCTAATGTCTAATAATTTCCTTATCATTAGCTTCATATAAATCAAATACTGGGTGATGTTGAAATTCATTTTGCAATGCTAAATTTTCAATATTATCATCAGCAATTGCGCTATTTACTCTGTATACTCGTTGTCCTTCTGGAATATCGTCGCAAAACAAAGTATAAATAAAATCTTTTCTAAAGATTTTAGTCCTTTCTGCATTATCGCCTTTTACTGAAATTAATACACCAGCTGGTGTTGATATGCCAACAGATTTTTTAGATTCTATATTAATAACAGAACCTAACATATTTGCTGCATATAAATTGTACTTTGGGTGTACATGATAAAATTCTTGCTCTTCTGCTGTCAATCTCAGATATCTCAAAATTTCTGTCATTATACTATAAGGATTTCATATCTCTAATTAAAAAAAATTCAATTAAATATAAAATATTACTATATATATATATAATGTTAAAATTGCGAGATATTGCTAAAAAGAACATTATCAAAACAGAAAAAAATTGCTTCAGCATTTTCTGGTTACGATAATAGTTACAAACTTGATGATCAAAATATTTTAGCAAATTTTAACTCCACAAGTTTATTTCATCTTTTGCAACCTGTTATATCAGAAGAACTTGCGGCTCATAAAAGTATCAAACTTATAGTCCAATATCATACGATTTTATCAAAGTTACATGCAGTTGAGGATGTACTTGATGTAATTTTTGAAAGAAAAAGTTTTGACAGCGAAATTTCAGAACCATATTTAACAGCTAAATCGAGAAAAATATTAACTGGAACAAACATTGCCATGGTCGCCGATGAAATACATCAAGAAATAAACAAAAAATTAGAAGAATTTACTGCATCAGGATCAGGTTGGAAATTTGAAATGATAAAAGAAGTTTTATTTCACACAGCAAAATATAACGTACTTCGCGGTAGTTTGTACGTCGATCTCTCTCAAAAAATTAAAAACAAAAGATGCTGTATAAATGTCAAAAACAATGATGACAAATGTTTTCAGTGGTCTAATTTTTTCTGCAAAACATTCTCAGTGTGTTCACCCCGGCAGAATTGAAAAGTATTTGCCATACAAAGACGAACTGAATTTTTTAGGAATAACTTTTCCAGTAGCAGAAAATCATATATCAAAGTTTGAAAAACAAAACAGTATCTCAGTAAATGTTTTCGGACTAGATGAGCGAGAAAACGTTTACCCGAGATATATCTCAGAAAATACTACACAAAATACAATAAATTTATTATTTTATCAGGGACATTATTGTTGGATAAAAAACTTTAACGGCCTAGTTGGCGGACAGTATAGTAAAAATAAAAATAAAAAAATATTTCTGTTATAGATGTCTGCATGGTTTTTCTAGTGATGGAATACTGCAGGAGCATCTCAAATACTGTGTCAACGTTCAAAGAATAGCTATGCCTAGCGAAAAGGAAAAAAATATTAAAATTTAAAAATTATGATCATAAACTAAATATTCCTTTTGTTATTTACGCTGATTTCGAGTGTCTACTCGTTCCTGTGGTTGGAGCAGAAAATAATCCGAATAAATCAAGCACTAGAAAAATACAACAGCATATTCCTTGTGGAGTAGCTTATAAAGTAGTTTGTTGCGCTAACGATAAATTTTCAACTCCGATAAAGTTATATAGAGGTGAAAATCCTGCCGTATGGCTGTTAAAAAATTTAATAGACGAAGTTAATAAAATTTCTAACAGATTATTTAAAACAGCTCCAATGAAAATAACGTCTAAACAACAACTCGATTTTGATGAGGCATTTAATTGTCATATTTGTGAAAAGTTACTGGTAGACTCCAAAGGAGTCCGTGATAAGGTGCGAGATCATTGTCATTTGACCGGCCAATATCGTGGAGCAGCTCATAACAGCTGTAATTTAACATTTCATGCTCCAGATTTTATTCCTGTAGTTTTACATAACTTTCGTGGCTATGACAGTCATATCATTGTAGAAGCTTTTGGTGATGAAAATATTAAAGCTAAACTAAAATTAAATAACGTAATAAAATGTATTCCAAATAATTTTGAAAAGTATTTGTCGGTGACGCTTGGTAAATTACGTTTTACTGACAGTCTGCAATTTATGGCAGAATCATTAGATGAGCTTGTTAAAGGTTGCAGTAGTTTCGCTAATTTAAAAATTTGCTTTGGTGAAAACTATATCAATTTGACAAAAAAGGGTATCTTTCCTTACGAGTATCTCGATGATTGGAGCAGATTTGATGAAACTTCTCTTCCTGATAAAGATAAAATTTACTCGCAACTCAAAAATGAAAATATCACAGATGACGAATACAAATATGCACAAGATATTTGGAATAAATTTAATTGTAAAACATTTGGTGATTATCACGATCTATATTTGAAAACATATGTATTATTACTAGCAGATGTTTTTGAAAGTTTTCGTCAAGTAAGCTACAGCAATTATGGACTAGACCCGTGTTGGTATTATTCTGCTCCAGGATTGTCTTGGGACGCTCTCCTAAAAACAAGTAAGATAGAGCTGGATCTCTTAACAGATGTCGATATGTTTAACTATATTGAAAAAGGTATCAGAGGCGGAATTAGCGTTATAACAAAAAAATATGCAGTAGCTAATAACAAATATC
The DNA here is from genome assembly GCA_016617855.1 of Megalonaias nervosa. Classification (NCBI taxonomy): domain Eukaryota; kingdom Metazoa; phylum Mollusca; class Bivalvia; order Unionida; family Unionidae; genus Megalonaias; species Megalonaias nervosa. Next base: position 15,294 of record JAECUM010094850.1, on the reverse strand, counting down.
TGAAAAATTATGATAAAAATCTCCCATCTAATCATATTATTTATCTAGATTGTGTGAATTTGTATGGATATGCGATGTCAGAGCCAATGCCCTGCGGTGGGTTTCATTGGATAACTCCAGATCAATTTCTTAAAGAAACTGAAAAAGATTTACCTAGAAAAATTAATAATGATTTTTCCGATATTTCATATTTTGTTGAAGTTGATCTAGATTATCCTAGTTCGTTACATGATCTACATAACGATTATCCGTTTTGTGCAGAGTCCATTATGATTAATTATAGTTTATTATCACCCGAACAACGAGCAACGACAACAGCAAAAAATTCGATTGTTAATAAGTTAGTTCCAAATTTGTTAAATAAAAAAAATTACGTTATGCATTACAAAAATTTAAAACAAACAGTAGATGATGGACTAATTCTTAGAAAAGTCCATCGCGTGTTAAAGTTTAATCAGTCGAGGTGGATGGCAGATTACATTGACTTAAATACAAAACGTCGTGCTGTGGCTAAAACCGAATTTGAGAAAAACTTTTTCAAGTTAATGAACAACTCAGTGTTCGGTACGACGATGGAAAATATTCGATAAAGAGTCTCGATAGAAATTATTAATGACATAAATCGCAGAAATAAATTAGTTAACGATGATGGTTTTGTTAGTATGAAATATTTAATGAAAATCTTGTTGCAATGCAACGACGAAAGACAAATTTAAAGTTAAATAAACCAATTTATACTGGTGCAGCTGTACTTGATATATCAAAGTGGCTGATGTACGATTTTCACTATAATTTTACCAAAAAGCAGTGGCCAGATTCGGAGTTGCTATTTACTGATACAGACTCGCTAGTTTATAATATAAAATGTGAAGATGTCTATTAGGATATTTACAATAATAAAAATTTATTCGATTTATCTGATTATCCAGCATATAGTGGATTTCAAGATAATTCGAATAAGAAAGTTATTGGAAAAATGAAAGATGAATTTATGTTTATGCCAGTTAGGGAATTTGTTGGACTAAAGAGTAAAATGTATGCTGTCATATTAGATGACAATAAACTTACAAAAAAAGTAAAAGGTATTCCTCGAGGATATGTGGAAAAGATAATGAATTTTGACATTTTAAAGCAGCGCTAAACAATAGCGTCAGTTTTATCAAAACAAATGTTATCAGAACAAATCATCATAAACTTGAAACGAATACAATTATAAAACGGGGACTAAGTAATTTTGATGATAAAAGGTATTGCAGAGACGGAATTAATACACTAGCGCATGGACATTATGCAAGTAATTTTGTAATGTTGACGCAAAAACCATACCTAAGATATACAAACTCTACCTCACGTTTAGAGTCATAGACTTTAACGCTACAAACCGTCATATGCGGGTTGGTGCAGTGGTCACTGATGGATCATTTGAACTTATTTGGGATGAAATAAACTTAAGTCATATTCACCATAAATTTGTTGATTTATTTGTCAAGGAGTATTCAGAGAACGCGCCGGTTTATTCACAAGACCACTGCATATAAAGTTCAATGCCATTGGGAAGCAACAAATGCAAAGGTGTATTCCTTTGAAAATATGAACTCTGTGGCATATGTCATTATGAACACTGTAAAAAAAATTGGCTGGTGTTACGTACTAGCCCTGGGACACGCCCATTTCTTAAATCTGGCATGGGAGTCAAATCACTGTCAACTTTGACGGCGATGTGGATATATTGGTGAATACTATCACGCTCCAAAGTGTCATAGTTGCTAAGCCCCAGCTATAAAATCATGTATAAGATATAATTTACAGTCTTGGAAATATTGCCGCGGCCATGTGTTGGATGTCTAAAGGTTTCTGCGGGCTAGTGTTAAACTCTTACGCAATGTTAATGTGACCCGCTAGAGACCAGAAACTTGAGTTGGCGTAGGCGACCGCTCGCATGACTTAACAAAGGCTTGCCGTATCACGCCTAGGTATTAAAAGTTAGTCCAAAGATCAAAAGGGAAGTCCACGTGGTGAGCGGGGCGTGTTCTCATCCGTCCCCACGTTGACAGACGGCGAGAGGGACATTGTCCACTAAGTTTGATTGGATCGGTTCACAGCAATATCCAATCAAAAATTGAGATAGAGGGCGTGATTAAAATTCGACGCAAATAATGCCTTCCAACTTGTAAATTTAAAGTTAGTTTCGCCTAGACAGATTGCTGAGCAATAGGGTTACTCCGAGAGAAGCCACTCGTAATTTGGCGGTAAAACTTAGAGGTAGATTCTAAGGAAAGATAAAGGTTCAGAAAGGAAGCTTTTTAAGGAACAGAGAACTTCTGCTTCATTTGAGTCCCGAGTCTCCAAGTGGTGGGGACGGAAGTGCAACCAGCCGAACAGTCGAAGTCGACAGAAGTCTAGTCGGTGGAGAGAAGGTGGAGAGAAGGAGGAGGAGGAGGAGTAAAAGGAGTCTGGAGGAGAAAGTGGAGGATGAGGAGAAGGAGTACAGAGAAGTCGAGGAGGAGAAGGAATTTGGAGAAAGTCGGGGAGGAAGAGGAGAAGGAATTGGGAGAAATAGGAGAGAGAAGAATACCACAGATGAGTAGAATACAAGGACAGGTGGAAATCGATCTCACACTGCTAATCAAGTGATGCAATAAGCTATTGAAGGGTCGAGCGGAAGAAGTGTAACTGGGAATTAAAGTCATTTGATTATTGAATTGTTATTAAATTGTTACTCATTGAATTTCAACATTTTTTGTATATATAACCATCTAACCGTAGGCATTGCTGACTGAGGTCTCGGAGCTTTACATCTATCTTGCACTAATTTAACTTCCAACCAAAATCGAGCGTGGGTGGGACTTCTATAACAGTGTAAATAAAATACTGGGAGCACCCCACCCCAACCATAACAATCCCCCACACTAATTACAGATTAACACAGACACCTGTGGTTGCACGGACATTTGTGACTGCGCAGAGAAATAAACAAAACAGAGAGATATAAATAAAGGAGGTACAGAAACAAATTAAAGAAAATTAAACAAACTAATAGCTAGGATTGAAACGTTTGCAGATACTGATCCTGGCAGAATACAAAATTTAAATAAGTCATTGACGGACTTCTTAATTAGAGAAGGTTTTCTCCTTATATAAGCACATCTACCGTGCTTCACCTAAAACAAATCGTGCAACAAAATAGAATGCGAATACCAAGCGGTATGTGAAAAGCTGACATAATTGAATTATTCAGACCTATTGTTGCACTGGATCAAGATAATTCATCATCGATCTCTACTTCAACAACAACGATTGCTAATACAACCACGGCAGAATAAATGAAACAAATTGCACGTGAGCGTAATATATGAAAACAAGAAGTTGAAGAAAACTTGGCATATTTGCATTATTAGACACGTTTGATCAAAACCGTCGCCGTATTTAGTACATGTATAAACAAAACCATTATCGGGATGAACAAAAACGTATTGTATCCGCTATTGGAGATGTTGAGCACGTCCTTGAGCGTGAACAACAATCACAAGTACTTAAATTTAAATTTCGTACGCGTAGTGGTGAGTTAGAAAATCACGTGGCAATTATCACACATACGTACATACCAGGGAAAGATGCTCAACAACTATTAACAAATATGATTCCCGGGATCACTTTGGTTACTCTGGACTTAAAAGCGGATATTGTCCTTAATGTGCATTTGGCGATGCCATTTGACAAGGATGGATTTAAAACTACTGCACCGTGGATTCACAGCAGTGACCGCAAAATCTTAAACAGTAGAGAAATTGATTCTCGAGACGCTTGAGAAATACAGCAAGATAGGATCGAGATGGACTCTTGATCGATGTACACAAGTCGAAGTGCATATCTCTTCACACCAACCATTTCTTCGATCGAGTTACATACCAGCGCTAGAGTGGGTACCGCCACGGCCAGTAATAAATGTAAACATATTGACAACAGATGTTTTGAATGAACAATTTTGTCAGCGCTATATCCCGCAAGTGACAATAGAGACCATCCTCTAAAATACCGGCATCACCTGCGTGAACTTAATATTGGCGATATCGAATTTCCTATGCAAGCTATTAAGGTCATACTTAACAAATTTGAAACACTTAACCCGGGTATCGCTGTTAATGTGTTCACGTGGGATAAAGGCTTTGACCCACTTGCACTAATCCCACATGGACAACATGGATGAACCAGACTGATTTGGTGTTCCTAAGTGGCATGAAAGGATCAGAATCGGTATCGCACTATGTCTGGATAAAATAATCTTGCCCGGTTGTTTAACCGACACAGCAAGTACGAGGGTAAAAACAATCGATGCAGATGTTACATGCATGTATTTAACACCCAACGACTGCTCACTTACCATGTGACCGCTGCGGTGGCCTAGTGGTTAGAGCGTCCGCTTCGGATGCGGAAGGTCGTGGGTTCGAACCCCGGCCGAGTCATACCAAAGACATAAAAATGGTACCAACAGCTGCTTCGCTAGGTGCTCAGCATTAAGTGGATAGTGTTAGGACTAGTCGGCCTGGTGTAAGGATAATGTGACTGGGTGGGACAAAACGCTACATGTCTGCGGCATGATGTCCCAGAGCTAGATATCACTAAAAACTGCCACACTGCAGATACTGTAGTAATATGAATGCAAAATTGCTAAAGCTACGTTAAAAACCCAAATCACACACACACACACACACACACACACACACACACACACACACACACACTTTTATTGTGGTGGGATCAGTGAAAAATCTCAGCGGGCAATAATGCAAGAACCTCGTAAAATATTCTCAAATTCACTGCAGTGCAAAGAAAGATAAGGACCATTATAGCATGTACTCAGATTTGGAACGTCTCATTATTTTAGTGGAATGCTCTGCTTCCAAAGACGCTTCCAAAAACGACCAAATACAAGGTGCGGAACAAGTCCCGTATTGGTTTGGATGTACAGGACTTTGGTGCGACGGGCAAACTGAACCACCAATGATGTCTCTTGTCCATGGCGCTGGCACTCCATATATGAATGAGGTGTTTCTTAACTCGACTGAAGCTATAACGAAATAGATTCGACAACAGCTTTATTCACCAGATATCATGATTATGACCGGTGATAACATAGTGAAGTTTCTTCAGCCACTCATTGCTGAATCTGTGAAGAATCTTTACCAATAAAAAAAAGCCCGTGACCAGTGTCCCGTCATAGGCGCATACAGAGGAGCCCCACACAATGCATGCAATCTACAGCTGAGGATTTACGCCAAGAAAACAGAAATTCCTGTAGCGCTTCATATCCTACATGGGTATGATGGTCGTGTAATAATGTCAGCAGAAGTCACAACATGAAACTCATTAATGAGTGTTATTTCAAACAACATGTAGATATACATGACATTTCGGCTGGGACAATTAAAGCTCATCCATCCATTCGCTACAGTTTCTTAATTCGCCCATGGACAAGATGGTGAGGAATCTAATGTTGAAAAACTTCGCAATCACTCCTAGATATTGTGCCCAGGGTACCAGCGCCTCAATCATTGATTTTTAACGAGAACAGGTGTGTATCCATGAGTACATGCGTGATAGGGAGAAATTGCCGAAAGTCAGTTGCCACCGATTGAAGCTTTTCATTCATCGGTGTCACGTGAAGGTATTTCAGAAAACGATTACGAGCACGCATATAAGGTTTGGTCCGCATTCAAATGCAAAACCTGGGGTGATCACCACGATCTGTTTCTGCGCACTGATGTATTCTTGTTCGATGATGTGTTTGAGAAATTTCGTGACCCTGCCATGCACGTGTACAAGCTCGATCTTGCACACTACTTTTCATCACCAAGAATGGCTAGGAATGTGTTTTTTGTCCAAAAACAAAGTCTGTTTATTGAGCGATCACTTCATGGTGCGATTTCTATGGCACGTCAAAGATATGCACGTGCAAACAACCCAAATATAGACAGTTATGACTCTGCTGCCCCCAACAGTTACATCATATATCTAGATCCCAATAACCTCTATGATTAAGCAATGATGCAACCGTTACCTGTCGGTGGGTTTCGGTGGAGTTATCCTAGATACATTGACATACAAAAGACACATCCGATTACAACATCAACAGTGATCATGGATTCTTCTTTGAAGTGGATCTAGAATATCGGGGACATTACATGATGTTCACAACGATTATCAGTCGGCGCCAGAAGCTTTGTCAGTGCCTGGTATGTGGTTGTCCCAGTATCAGTGCGCAATCGTTAATGAATCCGGACGTAAATTTACTGCATGTACTAAGCTTGTTGCAAGTCTTAGGATGAAACATTATTATATAATACACGTGCGAAATCTGCAGTTGTATCTGCGACTGGGCATGCATGTAACCTAGATCCATTGAGTACTTGACTCTTGCCAGCACGTTTGGATGTCCCCGTATATAAAAATGAATATGGATCTGCGCTCAGCAATCACAAATGAGTTTGAAAAGGATTTCTTTAAAGTCATGAACATTGATGTCCTCGGAAAAAACTAAGGAGAATTTTCAGAAACGGATTCGAGCTGACCTTGTCCGTGATAATGAACAAAATAAGCTTCGAATGCTAATCTCGGCCTTTCAATCCTGAAAAATCTTTCATGGTGGACTTGTTGCTGCTCGAAAAAAAAGTTGACAAAACCAATATATGTTGGTAATGTACCAGTTTTACTGTGACAAGATCAAAGCGTTTTACCAGAATCGGGTCAAGATGCAGCACGCCTAGACTGACTTGCTGCTGATGCATATTTCCACCAACGAACCAAAAGAACATCAGTTGTTTAGTAACACCAATACATAGGTTGTTGGTAAGTTCGAAGGGTATGTAGGACTGAGACCTAAAATGTTTTGAATCATGGTTGGACCCAAAAACATTAAAAAGGCTAAAGGTGTTCCACGGGCTATTGTGCAAAAGGATCTCAAACACGACGTGTGCGTGGAATGTCTTCGAGACCTACATGAATTCGCACACACGGCAAATATAATACGATATCAGAAACATCCAATGGGTGTTTATCGATGCAACAAGGTACGTTTGTCACCACTTGATATCAAGCGATAGATCCTCCGCGACGGAATCGCCACTTACGAGTTTGAACATCATACTACTGTGAATCACTTTTGAGATGACACGTCAGCCTGTTAAAAAAAATCTTGTTGGCAGTTCAGTATTTGCTAGAATGACTTGTAATTCCTTTCGCACAAATGTTCGGTTCGGTGGCTTTGCTGCTTTTTCATGAATAGGCCCCAAACGATAAGGTGTTGGTTGTCTTGGAGTATCAGTCCGTTCCGAAATCGCAAATACGTCGACTGACCATACCGGGTCATCACCATGCCCACCTCCTAACTCTCATAGTGCATATATAGGTACCAAGTGAACTTGTTTCCGAATAGTTGCAACAGTACAGGTTGTGAAATAATTTTCTGTGTAAATGTGACAGTTTTTTGTCGAATTGCATTAGCTGGTTTTAATCCAATCGTTGGTGTAATTTCATTATTCAATGCTGCTATGACTAACGGAAGACGTGCTACCCATTCATGAGACCGCTTGGGGAAGGGGGGGGGGGCTAATCCCATGCGTGCTACCACTCCGAGAACTCATTTATAATTCCTGCGCGCACTGATGTCCGAATAACCGTTTCGCAAGTGTATGATTAAATCATTCCACAAAAGCTTGATCACGATGTATATTAACATGTCCAACACGAGCTCGCACACGGTGTTTCACTGACAATGTATCAACAGAGCCAACAAATTCTATACCAAGATCCACCTGTAAAAATCGAAGCCATGGTAGTGGTCTGTGCGTAATTAAGTCTGAGTGCATCTGCGACACTTGCAGAATCTTTTGACCCCAACGGCTCAGCTTCTTTATATCTGCTGGTAACATCGAAATGGTTAACGAGTACTCGTATGTGTGCAATCGCCCGCGTCGATCACCTACACGATCATGTTGAAGAAATAAGAGATAATCTTGATGGACCTCATTAGGTGTTTGGACATGAAGCCAACCACGTGAAATTTATTTGGTACTGGTAGGTAAATTTTCCCACAGCTCTAATTTGGCCAAACATGCTCGAGCATCCCAATGAGTGGGCTTTGTCGCACTTGCTAACTTTTCCACGGCAGCTTTACCTTTCCTATACCCATGCAGACTGTATTATATTTGTGACAATGTACAGCTTTTTGTGTCCATTATTTGCTTATATCGGTATAATTTACTTTTAATGAGTGGACTTTTGTCTACAGGAGGCAGAGCTTCCTAATGCAATCTTGGCATTCATACATCCTTTGATGATCCATCTTGACATTAGTTCTCCACCACCTGGTCCCGCAAACGTATTTAAATCATGGATAAGATCGACATCGGTATGTTGACACGCACGGATATCATTTGTCGCCTTAAAAGCATGGTCAAGTCGGTAACATGCAGCATCAACACGATTTACTGGTGCTTCATCAGGCTTTGGTTGGTTGTTATGATCAAGTCGTATATCTGGCGGTGTACCAGGCCCACAGTAACTGTATCCAGGTATGTCTTTTTCACCGAGATATTTACTCCATAGTGTTCCCAGTAACTTTGTTACCGCGGACGTCTTTTAAAACTGGAACTTTTAGTCCCACCAATAAAGGTAAACTTCTTTGCTCCACATCGAACACAAGTTCCAGTAATCGCTGCACTTCCATTACGTGTTGAAATTTAGTTGGGTTACGGTAGTGTTTTTGCTCTACATCACATGCAATATGAAGGCATGATTGTATTACATACTGTATTATTCATTGGTATCACGGAAAAGGAAATACACAGATGCTTTCAGAAGAAAGAAAGACTTGAAAAGCTCTGCTTTTACCTAAACCAACCAAGGATGGTGATATATTTTATAACTCAGTTTGTGCACTGATCATTGGCTCTGCTGGATCCGGAAAAACTCAACCGTTATTGAATGTGATATTGTGATCGCTGAAGTGGGATCGGTTGTTCGTGATTGCGCCGTTGGCTGATGATCAATTGCGTTATGTGTTAAAAGACTTTCAAAAAGCGACGTGATTTATTTATCCCAACGATACGCACATGTGCCTAAAGCAATCCGTGACAATTTAACATGTTGATATTTCGAGGCATTGACGCGCATGGCTTTGCAAGTATTCATTGTACTTGTGTTCTGCCGACCACACGAGGAATGAATTTCGTTACATGTTTGCGCGGAGCACAAAGGACCCGAGTAGTTTTTTCGCTATTGATTTGACCAGAACTTCCAGTCACAGGGGACAAAATCGTGCTATTTTAGACGCAAATGTGTCTTACACGACAATTCAACAACCATAACAATTATATAAAATGTCTGCCAGAGATTTCATAGAAGAGTATGAGAAGCGATGCCGAAAAGCCGCTCGTGAACACCAGGAACTGATTCTTTCTTTTATAAAAGGCCACAAAGCTGTCGAAAACATGTTATTGTGAAGAAGACCTCACTGCGGCTTTTGAATAAATATTTGCACCTCTGACTAAACTAACAAAGGAAATTGCGGAACTTGCTGAGGATATTATAAAGGCAGCGCGAGCATCAGTGAAAGGAAGAGCTAACTGGAACAGTGGAAGAACCAGGTCCAATTCGAAAAACAGCTAAACTCAACAAGAATATATAAAGATTCAAGAGTAACTGAAGAGATTATTATTACGCGCTTGCCACAGAAGATGGCTGAAATCAAAGAAGACATCGTTGACATTGGAAAACCCGCTCGTGTACTAGCATATGGCAACCGTATACTTGAGGATGTTAGACACACAATTACTGAGATGCCATACGTACCACCCGAGAACCAGTCACTGATGGAAATGCCGGTTGAATAATTTAAAGAAAGAAAAAAACTCGCTAGCTGATCTTCAGAAATCCTATATGTTCGATCAAAGACACATGATAAACACATGGAAAAGGAATGGTCTAAAATATTATTCAGGGAGTTTACTGGAAATTAACAAGCTACCGGTGATCAGTGGGCTCTTTTCGTAGAAATGCTTAATGTATTTACGAGCGAAGACACTGAAAAGGTAAAAACTGTATGGGCAGAATTTATGTAACTGTAAATACCTCAACCAGTGATACAACCACAAAATCTTCCTAGAAATCCTGCCCACGACCTTGAATGTGCTACAGATGAAGATTTGCAACAAATACAAGAGGAACAATGTATATATCAGGAACGACAAATACGGTTGTAACAACATGAACAAAAAAAACACAGCACGTGTACCCGAAACACATGGACCTACACAGCCAAAATGTGTATTACCGCCTAAAAAACACCAGAAGAATTATGACAAGAGTAACAAACACAAAAAAGAATTTAACAAAGTGTAGCACCTGCACCTGCACCGGAACAACAACCTAAACAAGGAGAAAGCCTTGGCTGAGTGCAACTTTAACAACCTCACTGATCGATTGGAGACACTTACGGAATCAATTCCTGCAGACAACAATGCACCAAAAGTTGTTAATTAGGCCACATTGATTTGTCAGTGATTGCTTACCAATGACATCATGGACAGAAATACACATTGGGTGCTGATGTATGAACTTCTTGAAGATATCAATGTACGATGTATATATTACTATGACAAAAATGATGAATTCTGCAGCGATTGAAGCACTTCTTATTTTACGACAAATCTGTGCAATGATGCAGACACAACTGAATGAGTTACTACGATGATCGCAATCTCATCAATAAAACCAGAATTTAGTGTGAATTTTTCTACACCCGTTACCGCTGTGGAATCACGCACACATGAGATTGCATTAGGACCGCTGACAGTTTATTACAGCTGGCCTAATATATGATCTCAATAGTTTGGTGGTCTCCCCACAAATAACACATTTGTATTTTCATGAGATCATGGAGCATCTTTAGGTATGGTAGAACTTCCTACAGGTGGGTATAATATTACCTTAATCAACAATGAGGTCAGACGAAAAATTTTGGTGTTGACCGATAAAGACTAAAATTTCTATACGTGAACGTGAGCCCAAAATAATCTCAGTTATCACAATTGAATCTCTGCAATGTTTAGTTAACACTGAACTGTCGTAGTTAAGAACAGTTCTTGGCTGACCCTAAGGTCTTCCAGAAAATGAAAAATTTTTATGTGCAGAATCTAATAGGAATGTGTACAGGACCTAAAGGGAAATGACAGGCATGGCCGCTCAGGGTTATATACTGTTTGGATTTTCATCAAAGTCGAGCCGGGTTATTTGATATCAATTACGCCTGTGGTATCAGTGTATCTTCCGTGTCATAATAATAGGTTGACATATATTCCTTTCAACCCGTTAGTCAAGACAGGCACGTTGTAGATCTTTGAGGTTAAACATTGGTGATACAACTGTACATTAGAGAGCAACTAACATTTAAATATAATGACAGTCTTACGTGGACGTGTGAAACTCGTGCACGTTGTTAATATGAGAAAACCTGTTTTCGAGACATATTATGGAATTGCCTCAGTTAAGTTGTTCACGCGCTGCACCAATCACTCAACAAGTTGCAATGGAGTCATTGACAGCATCAAAAGTGCCACTGTGGATAAGATTAAAAAACTGGGATCACAAGTGGCTCAGTCGCTTCAAGATCGACTATGGCCATTAGTAACTTGAACACCATCAAAAGCAGATATGCTACCATCAACAGAACCTCTGCCGGCTGTAGTTGGTAAAATTATTGATCAGGCCACTCAACAATGACTGTCTGATTCAGTGTTTGTAAATCTAGCAATGAGGAGTGGATTCCACTTGAGGGTGTGTCATAGGCAATTATTTCCGGTTAGTGCTCTGCGTCATTGTGTGACTCTAGTTGCTTGCCTGCACCACTTCACTTTCATGGATTATTAATGCTAATAGTCCACAGGCTGCACTACATGTGTGGCTTGCTAAAGTGCAAAAGTGATGGGGGATAGAGGCTGTGACCTAGAAAAGTAATAAAAATTGAAGAAACCACCATAATGACAAGAAAATAATGTTCACTATCAAAATTTATTTATGAAGCATTTCAAATATGAGGTTATTATTTCTCGAGTATTTTAAACTCTTCTAAATTGTTATCAAATGTTGTATAGTGAAAACACTGTGCAATATAATTTTGGCCAACAAGTTGTAAAGTGAAAACACTGTGCAATATAGGCATTTGTCAATAACTTGTATAGTGGTAACACTGTGCAATATTGGTTTTTTCAGTAACTTGTATAGTGGTAACACTGTGCAATATTGGTTTTTTCAATAACTTGTATAGTGGTAACACTGCAATATTGGTTTTTTCAATAACTTTTATAGTGGTAACACTGTGCAATATTGGTTTTTTTCAATAACTTGTGTAGTGGTAACACTGTGCAATATTGGTTTTTTCAATAACTTGTATAGTGGTAACACTGTGCAAATATTGGTTTTTTTTCAATAACTTGTATAGTGGTAACAATGTGCAATATTGGTTTTGTCAATAACTTGTATAGTGGTAACACCGCAATATTGGTTTTTTCAATAACTTGTATACATGTAGTGGTAACACTGTGCAATATTGGTTTTTTCAATAACTTGTACAGTGGTAACGCTGTACAATATTGGTTTTTTCAATAACTTGTATAGTGGTAACACTGTGCAATACTGGTTTTTTCAATAACTTGTATAGTGGTAACACTGTGCAATACTGGTTTTTTCAATAACTTGTATAGTGGTAACACTGTGCAATACTGGTTTTTTCAGTAACTTGTATGCTCAATGCTCTGGTTTAGTCATGCAATTTCTTCATCTGTAAAATCATTACTGTCCAGCAAAAATAATTATTTCCAGCATGTTTACTCATCTCTATCTACTAGATAATTAATTCCAGGATGCAACAGCTTCATTTGAAATACCACTATATATGTCCACATATTTCATGTTTACAGTTTTTTTCCAGTAAAATTACTCTTTGGTTGGTAATTATTAGATTCCTGTATATGTCATCATCTATGACTGTTTATTCTTTCCCTATATTTATCTCCATGTCATTTTGATTAACTTGTAAAACTGATAGAGTGAATCAAATTGTTAAATATCTGTTCAATCATTATTGAGATTAAACACATCTTGACCTAGTAAAAATATTGCAGAATAATTCGTCGGTAAGTAAACAAGAAATCTAAAATAATGATTTTATTAACTCTGGAAAGATTTGCATCACAACTGACAGCAGAATATATAACAAAATGTTGCCATCTACACTGCCCAGTTTAGCTGATACTCCTGTTATGTGGTTTGTATCTGTTCATAAATTTTTCACTTTCAAATTTTAAACTGTACTCCTCAAAAATGTTTAAATTTTTGTATGTAAAATAATCTTTTTCACATTTAGTATAATTTTATCTCATTAATTATATTTGATATATCACTGAGTATGCATGGTTAGTCTGGTTATGGAATCCAACTGAATTACATGACAAGGAAAGAAGGCACTGCTTGCTAGTCGTTTGCTTTGTTATTGATCCTTGCACTACTTAGATCAATGATTTATCCAATTTTGACATGTCTAAAGGTATCATTTTATGCACATCATCCTTAATTTTGGATCATTCAAAAAGCATGTGTGACTTTGGCATAGTTCAGTATATTATTAATTTCAGCAATGTTCACCTATATTTTGTATATGAAGTTGGCTTTTCAGCCACATATACAATGGGTCTCCACTTTGCTTTCCATATTCACATTGTAATTCTTCATTTCTCTCTGTCTCTAATTTGTTTATTTCTGCTACTGTAATATCTTTTCAATCTCATGTACTTTATGCGACTGGTCTTTTGAATTTTGCTGTTTTATCTTATATTTCATTGATCACTTTTCTTCCTTGCACTGGTAAAATATAATAATTATGAATTCCTACACAAACAATCACTTACCAAGCTAAAATCTGAAAGGCCATGCAATATCATTTCTTTCAGCTCCAGATTTAAATCATTTAAAATGTCTGTTGATGCAAGTGATGTTGGGGTTGGTGTAGTAATTTTAATTATTATAGTATCAGATGTATATTTGCCTAATATGCAAAAGAATGCTTTGTTGTAAAAATCTTTATTTTTCTTTATGACAAGATGTGTTAAATATATTTAATTTGTATTGTGTCCTTGAACTTTGTCTGTAATTGAGGGTAGGAGTATGAGTCTACTTGACTATTTTTATGGATGTTTAATTGAATTTGAGTTAAAGACCTAGCCTTGATTATGATCTTAGAGAAAGATGGCAGGTGCGGGGAGACCTTCCTCATCAGTAGATTTCAGATTGCATCTCTGTTTAATGATTGAATTTTCATTGTTGATAAATACATAAAATTACCAGGGGTGGGGATATCATTTAATTTTTTCACAGACAACATGGGGAAATTAGGAATAACCCATGTATAACATTTCAGTAATTTCCATGTATTATATTTATGGCAAATATAAGCCAGTTACTAAGATAGCTAGTCAAATATAAGCCAGTTATTAAGAGAGCTAGTCAAATATAAGCCAGTTACTAAGATAGCTAGTGAAAAGCGAGCTGCATCCTAAGTGAGATGCCTTATTAGCTTGATCAGTAAAGCTCTGGGACCTGGGGACCTAGGGGACCAGACAGCTGATGGATGTACTGTTACCATGGTTAAAATTCTAAATTAGCAATACATGTCATGCCTTTCCATGTAAATGTTTGTAACTATACAGAGAGAGAAGGATATTAACAAGTTTTTTAAAAAAAATCAAAAAAAGAAAGAAAAGAAAATGGAAAAAGCAGAAGGTAAAAAAAAAAAAAATTTTTAAAACCAATTCAACCATTGTACAAGGAAGCTTGAGAGAACAATTTAGTGTATGAATAGCCATTAAAAAATGATTTTGGTGTCCATAATTTATGGTTACCTAAAACTTGTCTAAGAAGATTGACATCAAACACACATTTTATACATTAACATTTTACCTGAATATTAAAGGGAAAAAATCTGAAAGGATTTTGTTTACATTTTGATGAAGTAGAAAATAACCATATGCATAGCAATAATTTTGAAGAAAATATGAAATAATCATACAAAAAGCAATCATATATATTCAACAAAAGTAAACAATAATTGTACGAAAAACAATGATATATATTTTTATGAGGGTAACATTATATGAAAGACAATCTTATACCCATATATTATATAATTCTGTATTTAATGAAAAGGCTTGATAATAGGAAAAAGAAACTGCAAACAGCTCAAGT
>JAECUM010094849.1:0-38220 GCA_016617855.1 Megalonaias nervosa | reverse complement strand
CACAAAATATCTATTCCATAGCTGACAGATTAAAACAATCTATTAAGTCAATTGCCAAATCGAAAGCAATTAAACTCAAAATCCTAGATTCTTAAAATTTTACAAGAAGTTAGAATGTTTGCTACCTAACCATTGTAAATAAGAACTTCTATATTATTCAAGGTGCAAAAGGTTAAGGTTAGTGTTCAGCACTGAAAAAAATTGTCGACCAAAAGTTATGAAAAGAGGAATGCAATAAATCTGTGTTCATGCATTTGGGGGTTATAAAGTTCGTGTGCCAATGACAGTTAGCCAAACAAATCAACAATATCTCAATCTTGGAGATCCGAGTTCGTAGTGGGGGCCCTCCTCTAAGAAAGATTTGACTTCACGCTCGCTGCTCTCTTGGCTGACTTCCAAAACACAGAGACTATAAATGAGGCCCCGCCAGCAGGTAAACTCAGTAATTTCTCGACTGGCACCTGAACCACACATCAGCGTTATCAAAGCTCAGATCAAGCTTACATATCAGCAACAATGGTTATAAAAGTTGAGGAGAAGAAAAGTGTGCAGTGCACCCTTGTTGGTGATGCCATGACCGGCAAGAGCACCATGGCTCAGTCCTTCATGGACGAGCAGCATCCACAGGGATATGTGGCCACAGTCTTTGATAGCTATGCAGGTAATTATCTTTAATAATCTTCAGCCACCGAACCAAACGTGTAGTATTTTATACATGTGAACAACAAAATTCGTAATATATGGTAGCTGAAAATGAAGAAGAAACAAACTTTCTGTCATTCCTTTTTAAAACCTGGATACATTAATTGCAATAAACACTGAAGGTTAGAAGCCATTACTGGTTAGATTCCAATATCTATATAAAAAAAAATGAGTTGACTAATACTTCCTAAGTTTCCTAATGTATGATGTAAAAATCTCATATTATTTACTTGTTATTTTAGGAGTGTACGAACTGGCTGGTGACAAGTTCGGCATTACCATTATGGACTCCGCTGGTCAACATGATTATGAAAACATGAGGGCTGGCACATACAAAGAAAGCGAGGTCCTCGTTCTCTTCTACTCTTGCGTAGAACGCGATTCCTTTGACAGCATTCAGGATTTCTGGGTGCCCGAAATGAAGCATTACATGAGAAAGAGAAAACCCGTCATACTTGTGGCAACTCAAACCGACCTGAGAGAGAACAGGAAAAAGACTTCAGACGACCACGTTAGCAGCGAGGAAGGGGCTGAGATGGCCAACCAGATTGGAGCTGACAGTTTCTTTGAATGTACTTTCATGGATCTCATCACGGTGAAACAAGTGTTTGAGACTGTGATAACATCTGCCCTCAAATACCGCAAAAAGAAGGGCAGTTTAGTCCAAAGGATCTTTGGAAAATGAACTATCCGTAATGAATTGACTCAATCGCCATTGGGTCTTGTTACAGTCCTTATTCATCTTCAGTGATGAACACACTGACCACTGTGTCTTGGTCATGATACAGGAGTGGTTCGAGTACGTAGCTCCAGTTGGTGGGAATCAAGTGAGTTCCTGATCGGTTGCTGATTTGGTGAATAGTGACATTGTCATATTCATTGTGTTGCTGAGATATCGTTACCGGAATGAAATCTTAAAATCTGCAACGATTCCATTTTCAGTAAAACATTAAACTGTATTTGACTGAATAAGATACAATAAAGTCAAACATTAACACGTGACTTGTTCGAGATATATCGGATTGATGTAAAACTGCATCGAATGTATACAAGAAGTGTAATATAAGCATGGAACTAACGCTAGATTGCTTATTAATGCAATTTTGATTCACAATGAAGGTTGCTAGTACTTTAGCATTTCCTGATCTTAAAGATGTACAGTATTTTGAATAACTCCGTTAACATATGTCATAATATATCGGTAATTATTTTGTTTTACTGTCAACAAAATAAATTGCATAAAATGAACTTCTTCGAATGTTGTATTTGCCTCACCTGATAACAAGCAGTCATATTGGATATTTATAAAACCTACTTTGTTTTGACACGCACAGATCAAAAACAGCGTACACCTTGACATGGTCAAAAGTTATATACTGAAAGATAAATGTGCTTGAAATGTCCACGACACTCTCTCTCTCTCTCTCTCTCTCTCTCTCTCTCTCTCTCTCTCTCTCTCTCTCTCTCTCTCTCTCTCTCTCTCTCATACACATAGAACACAGACGTTTATTTAGAACATCCAGACACTGAGCTACCACCTATTCATTCACATTTGTATACATATAAACATACATACATACATACATACATACATACATACATACATACATACATACATACATACATACATACGTACGTACGTACATGTGTGTCTTGATGAATTATATTTACTCTTTAGGGATGATCGGTCTCTTGGTGATTCATACCCACCGTTTTCTGAAAAAACAAATAAATTATACTTACACCAAGTATCCACGATGACTTTTGGTAATGATTCTAATTAATAAAAGATATGATACAAGTTCACTATCACATCTACAGCAGACTGAAAAGACAGTTTTGTATAATATAGTTTTCATCCAGAAAATTGTAAGCTATGACTATAATATAGTCATACTTCCAACAGAAAAAATGCTATATTTATATTTGTTAATTTTAAATAGATATAAATATAATTATATATTACGACTGACTTATAAATAATCCAGTTCTTGTAGATTGCAAAAACTATTGATATCTACATTTAGTTCCAGAATAAATATGTTTACTGTAGATTCCTTGACTAGCGATCTGAAAACATTTATTATGTTGTAATCAGATGTCAGAAATCAATCATTTTGCTTCATAATTGTTTTTGCGAGAAATTAAGCAGCTCAGTTCAATTACTGAACTTGCCTAATAACTATGACCTTACAATGTCTATTTTTTGTTTTAAAATATTTTATGGAGATGTGTGTGTGTGTGATTTCGATTGTTAACATGTCTTTAAACATTTTTCAGTCATATCGCTACGATGTCTGCAGTGTGGCAGTATATAGTGATATCTAGCAAAGATGCAAAATGCCGCAGGAATGTAGTTTCATGTCCTAGGCAAAAGGACACTGCGATCTCATTCAAGAGTACTCTTAAATCTCACCTATTTCTTCATGGGCGCCAGCAAAATTTGGGGGAGGGGGCGGGGGGGGGGAAACATAGAGTGGTCAGTTATTACGTTTTACGGATGTGGACCAAAACAAGTTTAGAGGTGAAATTTGGTGGAGGGGGAGGGTAAGTGCCCCCTTGCCCCTATGAGCGGGCGCCCATGTACTTCGACTGTAAGAACAGACTTGACGAATTAATAATGTTTACTTCCTTAATTATTGTCAGCATGTTTGTTTGTTTGTTTGTAATTTTGTAGTCTTTTATTTTTGTAATCTTGTCGTTGTATATGTTTGTATGTGTTATATAATACTGTAAAGCGCTTAGAGCTTCTAAAGATTAGGCACTGTACAAAATCCGCATTATTATTAGTCTACAGGGCTTTGATGCGTTACTTCTTCCAAGGGAATAATGAATATGGTCTAAACGCCAGAACATTGTTTTATGTGCAGAACTAAAATATGTTACAATCACCATTTAGATAAGTGTTCAGTGCAACTTTTCTTAAGTATATATACTTCTTGTTTCAATACCGTAGTCAACAGAATAACTATTCAAAACAAATTAAATTGCTTGTCAGATTGTAACGACAACAAACTTGAGTCATGCCCGTTTAAACGGTCATGTAGTTGTTGTATACAAGGGCTGACATGTTCTTGTTTGACACAGTAGTTATCACAATGTACGGACAAAAAAGAAATTAGTCATCACGGATATGTCCACATACGTACATATCAAATGACAGATGAATGAAAGTAGAGTTTTATGTTATTTCTATATAATTTCTTCTTATTTGCTTGCCTTTCACATTCACTTACAGATAGATATGTATTTCCTATTATATATCAGTTTAAATAGATTATTTAACAAATACATATCAGATATGACGAAACAATGCATGAAACAACTGATTACGACAAAGCTTCTTAGTAAGATTGGGGGTTTCTGTTTACAGGTCTATTACAACATATATTTGGTTACGTAAACAAAGTAAAAGAAATAAACGAAATATAGACTATTCTGAAAGGAAATATTCCTCTCTGATAAACTTTGTTTTTATTCCTGTTGTACATATATGTTGGATAATGTATGAATCATTGTGTATATATCTTTGGTATTTTTAAAATATTTTTTGTAGTTTAAACTCTTTGAAAAGAAATAAAATTACGCATTCATACATACATACATACATACACGCACGCACGCACGCACACAACTTTACGCACACATACATACATACATACATACATACATACATACATACATACATACACTTTGTTATATGTCAGTACAAAGAAGAAAGGATTTAGTCAATATCTGTTACAATATATTCCGCACGTTTGTGTTTCGTTCGATCATTTTTAGAAAATTACTAAGAGATGCCGGATGGGAGAAAATGTGCCACTAATTAAATATTCATATATTCAGATATACAAATGCACTTGCAAAAAACGACGGTTTTCATTGGTTGCATAACACATTCGCTTGGAAAGAATCCCATAAACCATCAATTCTACTTCCTGCTTCCGCTTGAGCCATATTTGGTTGGATGCATTTCAAATTTCACGAATAACGATTACTAATTACTGCATCTAAACTACATTTTTCTTTGTTCATATATATTTACCAAGTTTGCTCATATATATAATAATAATTGATGACGCTTTCATTTATTTGACAGTTTATTTTTAGCACAGATTTAGCAAACTAGTTTGTATAGACTGTTGGTACGTTTTGATTCCACTAGGATAAAGACGGCACAGTAAGTATATTATTTACACATAAATTAGTCGAAGAGTGTCGATATAGGCTGCCAAGTGTGTGAGATATTCCTGAAACTTTGACTACTCGTTCCAATGTCAACCGACATAGTAACAGGCAATGCAAGGCCGTTATTTGGGTAGTGTGTGTGGGGGTGGGTGGGTGTGATCTAGATTTTTAACGTAGCTTTAACAATTTTTCAGTCATATCGCTACGATGTCTGCAGTGTGACAGTTTTTATAGTGATGTGTAGCACTGGGGCATCATGCCGCAGACATGGGGCATGATGTCCCACCCAGTCACATTATCCTGTCACCAGGCCGACCAGTCCTAACAGTAACACTAAACTCTTAATGCTGAGCGCCAAGCGAGGCAGCTGTTAGTTCCATTTTTAAAGTCTTTTGGTCTGACTCGGCCAGGGTTAGAACCCGCGACCTCCCGCATCCCTGGCGACGCTCTAACCACTAGGCCACCGGAGCAGTCTATTTGGGTAATAAGACATAGGACTGAAACGAAAACAACATGTACTATGTCTTACATTGTAGGACTAAATTTTCAAGAATGTTTTTACGTTTAGCATCCATATTGACTAGGGCTGTTGAGTACCCAGCAAGCTACCTTATTAACTGACAATCCCCCACCCACCAGAATAAATGATCTTAACATCAGAGGAAGTAGAACTTTAATTAATATGAGAAACTTTGGTACCATTGCATATGACTTTAACAGTGCTACAGCAAAAAGTGACACCATGCATTGTGCCTAAATCTGGCCAAATGATGTCAAAATGGGAGAGTTATTTTTGCATAGAGCTTGTGAGTTTAACAAATTAACCCAGATAGCAGATGTTTCTATGTATATTTTTGTTTATATGTCCCAAATGTTAGCATGTACCTGGGTGATGATTTTCTTAAATTTTCACAGCCGTAATATTAAGATATGGTTTGCATTTTTGTAAATTTCTTTTTGTACGTGTCTTGTTTTCACCTGTTACAGAGATTTTATTCATCAGCTTCTGGAAACTAATCCCATGATGATGGTCAGAGTCTGTGGGATTCTGCCTCGAACTACCAATAACTTTAAATCTTTGGATTGGAACTGGACTGTTTTACCACACTTACAAAGAGGATGTGTAGCACTAAATGATGGCATTATGAGGTTAAGCCGAGAATGTGAGAAGTGCCATTTTATTGACTATATAGCAGTGTTTGATCAAAGCATGCATTTGGCACGTGATGGACTCCATCTAAATAGAAAAGGTGCATATGTATTGAAAACAGTAATGGAGTCATTTGTTGTTGATCTTGATATGATGCAGATAAATAATGCTGTTAAATTTGTATCCTCGGACCTGTGCCACACTGTTGATACCCGTATGTCTTATGCAGATGTAGTAATGCAGTTTCCACCCAGAGAGAAACTTCAGTCAATGGATTACATGCATGAGGAGATTAACATAAATTATACCTTTGACTTAAAAGCTAAACTTGCTTTTAACGTGATTATGGTCAAGTATACATATCAATGTATGTTCTGTAAATGTCATTGGTAATTAGTTTATTTTTAAATTTTTCTTTAAATGGCATATACATTCAGGCAATCTGTCCATGTTAAGTCATTATGTTATGCCCTTGTTTATTTTATAATTCCAATTTTTATGAATTTACCACGTTTTCTACAATTTGATTTGATCTAAACAGTCACGTGATACTGATCTTGAATTTTTTTACACATCGGTAAATTGCGTTGAATACTTTTGGTTCTCTTTTTCCAGGTCATTTGATGTGAAGTTTTATCTGTATCAATGCCTTACACCCTAATAATAACAACAACATGCACACACTCACCCACCCGCGATTTTAGATCAAACTTTACAAACTCCAGATTAAAATGGACCGTAAGAAGTCAAACAGTATAATTGCACAGACCTTCCTGCATTCCAACACTCATGCCTTTTGCCGAGGAAGGCATATGGCAGGCATTACAAGCCAATCTTCGGAAATTACTGCATTTCGCCTCGACATGTTCCAGCAGCTGTTATTAAAAGACAGTGTCATATGTCAAGCAATGGTTCTGACTAAAAATGGACACGATTTTGTTTTTGAAAGGTCGAAACACATAGAAGGTAGCAACAATGAATGCTATAACAACACTTTCCATAGGCAAGTTTAATTTTATTGAAAAAAAAAAAGGAATAGGCTGGTTTAAATAGCATCAACTATTATATATATATATATATATATTATATATATATATATATATATATATATATATAACATATATATATACATATATATATATATATATATATATATCATATATATATATATATACTTATATATATATAATCATAACAATATATCACTGGCATGAACCATATGACACTCTACCCTATAGTACTGTTTAAAGATTTGATGACTCTTGGCTAGCAAAGATAGGACTATGTATTCTGTCGCAGTTAAGAGGCTAATGAAAGAAAACTCCAATCTTCATAAAAGTGAATGTTTTGTTGATAAAATCTGCTGATCTGATGACAGAAGGGAAGTAAATTGGAATTAGAAAGTTTAAATGATCATGGTTGGATATTTATCGATGTGTACATTTTACCTAATCACTCACAAAGTTAACATAAAGTCCATCAATAAATACCCAACCATGACCATTTAACCCTGTATTAAAAAATATCAAATTCAGTGTTGTCATTTTAAAGTGACATCTAAAATTATTACTGTTCTGTATGATTTACTTAACAATGATTTGACAGACCAATTTATGGATATATTTTTTAAATGTCTTTACATATATTGATAATGTTTTTGTATTTATTTCATTAAAGGAGAGCCGCATTTTGATGGGGAAACCCATTTATTCCCAAATTCTGAGGGTATAAACGATACAGAGTACCTGTTTCAAGAAGAGCAAAAAAAGGTATGAGCATGGTGATATAGATAATTTGAAAAATATGTCATTTAATGCAAGAAATAATACACTCCCCTGTGTCCCCCGCCCCTCCCCATTGTTATTCCCTTTTACATCTGTCCATTTGTCACACTTTCGTCTCAGGGCCATAATTCTGAAATACATATGTTTTTGATAAAATCAGGTTTAGTTATTCATCTCGACAAGATTGATAGTGGCTAACTGACTGCAGCCATGTACGTCTGCTATTAGCGATATTAGAGGTCTGAGGTCAAAATTAGGCTCATCCTTGATATGTCCATTTACATTTTTTTTTAACAACTCGTATGTTTTGAATCATATTTTGTATAATTTTTTTACATGGTCCTGGCTGTGTCACATACCGGTTCAAGCTCTGGATATACATGTCACTCTTCATGGTTGGAAGTCAAAGATTAGGTTACGCCTACCACAGGCTTGTCCAGTCTCTGACTTTTGAATGACTTCCGGGTTTCACAAAGTTTTTATTCATATGAAACAAAGCTGTGTGTCATATCTACACCCGCCCAGAAATTGTGATGGTCATGGTCACATCTGTTGTTCATAGATCAAAATTAGTCTATTCTAGTTTTATCTGGGCTGTAACATTCTTTGCCATAACGTTTTAATGCATAGCAGTTTTGCAGTAATATTTAGAAGAATTGTTTCTTGTTAAACTGCTTTTTTGACACATGCTAATTTGAGCTATGCATATCCTCGTTCCACTTTATTTTGCTGTAAGGTGACAGGGTAAATCAATTTTAACACTGGTACAGGCTGTAATTGTTGTAAGACTTGTGGGTTTTAAAAATAATTATTTTAATTATTCACATGTACATTGCTATTGGTTATGTAAACTCAGGGATCAAGCTAGGCTTGAATTTTAGGGAGAAGTGACTTCTTTTGGACGGAGCAGGTGAGAGCTCAACAGGGAGAAGTGGACGCGAAGCAAGAAAAGCAATATATATATATATATATATACATATATATATATATATATATATATATATATATATATATATATATATATATATATATAAGTATATATATATATATATATATATATATATATATATATCATGTGTGTTCTCTTATTTGAATTATGCCCTCAGTTTCCCAGTATTCATATTTGCATTTAACATTTGATTTAAGCAATACTTTATTTTCTAGTAGAAAATTTTCTTAGTTATTTTGGCCATATGACTCTAAAAGAGAATAACAGCAAATGCACAGTAACAAAATTTGACTGAGTAACATAGATTACATTGTTGTAATTGAAAGTTGGTAAAAATTCTTAATCAACTACCCTTAATAATTTTTTAAAATATTTTTGTATTTTTTTAATATACTTTTTAAAAGTTTACAATAATGGCACTTTCAAAGATTTCTAAACGCGTTTGACACAACCCCTGTACCATGTACATGAGGGCAAATGCATAAGTGTCCTCGTTTCTTTGTTGTGGATAAAACATTACTGTAACTATTCATACATAACACACTAAAATGCATAAAATTACAGACATGGCTCATTTATAGTCGATATATGAACTAAACCCATCTTTCCAACCGAATCAACACAGACGTGAGTGCATCTATTTTTAGAAGGAGGGGTTTTCGTAATGTAATCACTCACTTTATATAGCTTCATTACAAAAGTCTATGATAGAATTGCAAATTTCTAATTTATTTATTTATTTGTCTACGTACTTGCATTAATTTTAAGCATTGATTAAATATTATCTGCTTCGCAGCATTTTTCCGTATTTTCATAAATACGAGTCCAGTCAGAAAACAACTTTGACCTTACAATGCTTCTCACGAATTCCACAGCATAACATACGTTTCTGACCTATTTAATTGCATTTTAAAGTTAAATCTTAAATAACATAATACCTAGGCTTTCCTTTCTATGAAGTGTATATTTGTCTGTATATATTTGCTCGATGATTTACGAAAACAGACAATCGAATAAACTGGTACTTCCCAGACATAGCGATGACCGCCATTTTTTCCCCCGTTACTGGTACACTTCGAGCTTAAAACTACTTTTATGACGAAATAGTGTACAAAAGGCAGTTAAAATATCCAGATCACCGATTTTATTCTTAAAACACAAACTGCTATATACATACTATTGTTAAAATTTCGAAACACAACTATGTTTTTATCATTGAAGGATAACATGCGCAAATCGGGTAGTGATAGGGGCCTAGTTGCCAACTAAGGAAATGGTTAATGGTCAGTCAGTTATCAAAACACATGCCTGTGAATGTGCAATAGTTTATTTGTCAGCTAACTGATATAAAAACTAGGCCTAGCTGCTGCTGGCTTGAAGAATACCATTAGCTACAACACAATACTAGAATAAACCTGCCTAAGGCGAGGGGGCATGTCAAAACGTATTTCTCAATGTACCTCTAAAAAAAATCAAAGGGCGAAGTCGTTTTCGCTTTCCTAACAGAAGACAGCGAAGTTTACATTTTTTAGGCGACTTAATCGCCCACTTCGCCTGGTAGCGTGACCCCTGTAAACTGACACCCAGAAACTTTGGAATGCCAAGGTTGGAGGTATAGTTCTTGGGTTGAAATAGGCCTAATGCAGCTTTGTCTTGGCTCAAAGTTTGAAAGTCTTGTCAATTTTCAAAAATATTTGGTGACATTTTTCATATGAATAGGTTGGTGTCATGTACACTCCCTCTCCAATAAATGAAGGTCAAGGTCTCATAGTTAATACATCAAACTTGGTGGTATAGCCTTGTCTGTAAAAATTTGCCTAATGAGCATTGTCCAGGATATGATTTTCACTCTGTTAGCCTCAATGACTGATTGGTTTCAAGGATTTGCCTTACAAGCTCAACCATCAAAGTTAGTGTTAATAATGGCATTAAACCTCAGTTCCACCACCATCATCATTGCCTTTGAACCTAGAAAAAGTGGTTGTTGAAGGAGACATTTTTATTTATGATTAAATCTAGTTTGCTTTTAAACAGTTTATAAATAAATATAATGATCGTTCCTAGCAGTTCAGTAGGTTTTATAAAATGTTCCTAGCTGTCTTCTGATGTCTTGTTTTCTAAGTTGGGTTCCACAGTTTAGGACGATATATCATTCTTCTTATGCTCACATGAATCACTTTTACCCCTGAACATTTCTTGTGTTTTTAATATAAATGACACTCTTTTCGGTCTCATACAACTAGACCTTAGAAAATGTTTGTTTTTCTCATGTTTTCCTTATGTTGATTCCCTTTGATATTTCAAATTTGTTATATCTGATTTCTGTTCATTGTGTACATTTACAGCTGCAGTGATTCAAGGGAGATGAATTGTAAGCCAATCATCAGGTTATAGTATGTCATTATTCAATTTGCAAAAGAGAAGGAAACATTATAGTGATGTGACTGATATGGTTCTTCTTGCTAATATTGATAGTTATTAATCAGTCATGATAAAATGGTTTTATTTCAGTGTGCATCATGATCTAAATTGGTTTCTTTTCTTGTTTCCTTTGTCTTGAAGAATGTACACATGTCAGACATGAAAGTTGTTATATTGTTCATACTAACAATAACTTTTTTTTAACACCCACTGGTCCAAAACCCATGGCCAGCAAAAGTCTCTGTCAAACCATAAAAAAGAATATGTACAACACACATCCAGTGAGATTGTTAAATTTCTAACAAAGGTACTAAAATCTTATTTGGGTTCCTGTGGGTATTTATGGTAGCCAATGGGTTTCCAAAATTTTGCAAGGACTGATAACTTTACATTTATTTAAAAATTTATAACCTTGTAAATGCTATGCCTTCTTCATCAATGCTTCCTTGTTTACCTTCATTTTGAACATTCATTATTCAAACAATGATGTCATTTTATTCAATTATTGGTTGACTGATTTAATAGTTAATTTTTATTTTGCCAAAAATTTGAGATGAAACCTAACAATTACAATATTCAGCCATCTTAGAATTAAAGGTCTGGTACTGTACATGTAATCTATTTTGCAGGGCCATGCTGAGCTTTATGTTTTGCTACTTAAATTTCCTCTATAAAGTCCTTCTTCATGGAAAGTGTACGATGCTTCGATGTACAGTTCCTACTTCCCAATTATGGAATTTTATCAAATGTGTATGTGTTTATTAATACGTAAATTATGTGTGTATGGACTGTTATAGACTATTGTAACGTGGGTAAATGCAGCTTCAATTTACATACTTCGCTGTTACTGATTAATATTATTATTGGTCTCCTCTAGCTTTTCCCTTTTTCTCAGTGATTTCTTACTTGAGCAGGAAAATATTCATACATGATGTTAGGACTGGATTATGGCCTTTGGGGGCCCTGGGCACAGCCAACATAGGGGCCCATAACTGCCTTGTCCATGGATATGGTTACAGTACTATTAACAACACTGCCAGTGAAATCAGCCGATAATATACGGGGCCCCTTGAGCCTTGGAGGCAAGCTTGTGAAATCATATGATAATATACGGGGCTTCTTGAGCCTCGGGGGCCCTGGGCCCGTTGCCTACTTTGCCCTATTGATACTCAGGCCCTGCATGATGTTAATATTGGCTGATAGTAATTTACTGATAGCTGTCAAGCTGCTTTTTTAAAATATGATTGCTAAGCCATCTGAGAACTTTAGGGATTCTGTACTGAACATAGATATCCACATAGATTGATAATGCCCTATTCATTTCTGCATGGAGAAAACTGATTGTGCCAGCAGTATGAATGTATCTTACACTTTTTACATAAACTGTATATTTTCAAAATGGTTATATTAATGGAAATTACATTTCTTTGCATCTTTGTTTCACAGTAACTATTTTTTTAGATTAGACATATTTATCATCACCTTGAATAAAGATATTACATGTTATTAATGTGTGGTTTGTTCATTAAGTTTTAAATTTATCTTCCTTATCTTTTTATAGGCATGAAATATGAATAAAGAGACCAAGGAGAACCATCAGTGTTGTCTACCTGTATGTCATTTGTAAAAAGGATTGCTACATTTTGTTGGAAGAACTTTGCAAAAATGAAATTCATTCTTTCTGGTGATGTTGAAGAAAATCCTGGACCTCCAGTGGTAATAGTTTTGGTTTATATTGCCATCTACACCTTTGTCTACACTCCTTTTTTTCTCTTCCTTGTGTTCACAAGGCACATATTAAAAATTATCATCTGAGGCAGTGATATGTATATAATTAATACATGGAATATTTATCAAGCAGAAATAAGTAATACAAAATACCTAATCAGAAAATATAACTGGCAATAGTGTTTCGAGTCAGAATTGTGACAGTTTCTTTGCAGTGTGAATGATCATAAAAAAAAACCAAATGTAACTGCCAGTGTTTCAGTAATTTTTCATTCAGACCATAAATAGACCATATTAGCAATTTAACTTAATTTTGTTTCTGCTTTTCTTGTTTATATTCATACGTTTTAAAGTTGTGTAAATACTTTCAAAGATAGGCACATTTTGTTTTAGCAGTGTGAATTTCTTTGCATTGGTGCAGTTGTGGTAAACCCCTCCTCAACTTATTTGTGGCGGGTTTACTGGTTTTGGCTTTTGTATCTAGAGGTGATCGCCAACGGTGAAATTTGCCCAGTATCGAGTAAGGTCAATACAAAGTATGACTTATGGGTGGAATAAATAGATAATCTGAGCTAATATATAGAACACGAGCCCCCGTTACAAATAAAGACAAAATTTAATCAAATTCCAAAAACAATAAAATTTCACAAGCAAATGATATAAACGTTACAATTTGAAAGATACACTTCTTCTTTTTGAATAAAACTAATTAAGGAATTTCAAAATGCAAATAAGATTATAAAAATAGCCGATTCTGTTTACGATAGAATCAAATCATCATTTAACCGAGTGAGAAATCGAATAACTGCCTTGCATCGATTCATAACCTGGTGTTCGGTTCCGTCCAAAAGGTCCACTCAGACTGTACTTCTGGCTCCTTCGCGCTGGCAAGTCCTTTTCGCTCTACTTCCCTCTTTCCAAAATTCTTGGTATCTCGTATTTTTCCCTTTTTGGCTTTCCACTCTGTTTGGGTTGTAAAACGTGTCTCTTCCCGAAACTATCTCACCTTGTAAAAATATAAAAAAAGCAACCTAAATCTTCCGTCACATTATACGGGAAAAAATCATTAGTCTCACCCCTCGAGGTCAGATGTAATTCTATCGAATTCAAACAGACGTCGATGGCTATCTAGACTAATTGGTCATGACAGAACATACAACCTAGTTCCACAGACTAATGGTCTGCTAATTGCCATTTACACCA
Organism: Megalonaias nervosa; assembly: GCA_016617855.1. Lineage (NCBI taxonomy): Eukaryota > Metazoa > Mollusca > Bivalvia > Unionida > Unionidae > Megalonaias > Megalonaias nervosa. The sequence goes on along the minus strand of JAECUM010094849.1, from coordinate 24,095 downwards.
CACCGAGCCATTAATTCCTTACTAGTCTCATTACACGAGAATGAATGAAATTCCTTACCCTACGTTAGTGTTACAAATACACATAATAAACTCGTTCGGATAATTTCCACGGCTTCCCGTAATATCTACATTCCAACAATTCGTCAATGTATATAAATAAACAATATCATTGTACGAGTTCAGATAAATGAACTCAACACAGTTATGCTACATACATAATTCCCTATATAGAATAAGCATGAAATTCTGGATACATAATTCCCTACAATAATCGAAACTATAAATTAGCGAGACGTCAATGTACATATAAAAATATCATTGTGCGGACTCAGATAAACAAAAACTCAACACAAGTATACCATATCAAGAAAATTGATCTACGACTCAAACAAATAAATCCCTGCAAATACATGCAAATACAAGCAATTAAATCAAACAAGTCATCATAGTAGTATCAACTAATTTACATGAGATTATGCACATACCTTGTGTTTCAAGCTTTTGGTGTCTGTCAATTCTCCAGACAATCGTTTCCCCCTTGGATGATTTTTTACGAGAGATTTACTCATTAATTTGTCGGAGCCCTCTGTTCTTGTTCTTTTCTCTTGTAGAAAAGTGCAGACTGAGTTGCAAATTCCACTACTGCACATTTAAACTGATAGTTTTTCGTGTGAACCCACGCCCCCTTCCACAGCGTAACCAATCAGAATGACATAAAATTCCCGCCTCACTAACATCGCAACACTGCACTACGTCTGACAACAAATGGCTAACAACTGTTTTCTGGTCAATGTCCCAACTGTCAGCTTCCATACAAACCAGGAATTGAACTCGGTTCCGGTAAGTTTAAATAAACTAAGCCCTTAATTATATATCGATAACTCCTGACTTTGGCTGAACCAATCCGTACATTATGGCTTCTCAATGGCGGCCATTCCCCATAAATCTAGTTAATCGTACATGTGTCTAGCTAAATGTTGCCTACAGAGATTAACAATAACCAAACAGATATCGACCTAAAAATTTGGTCTGTTACATATATATATATATATATATATATATATATATATATATATATATATATAACAACCATATATATATATATATATATATATATATAACTAAAAACTGGTGCGCTGAGGATATCCAGTGTACCAGTATTGTTTCCTAATATGCCGTGCCTGGTCCATTACCTTTTGTTGTATACTTTGCAAGTTGTATACTCTACTAGTTAACAAGTGTTATGAAGTGTGCTGGTATTGTTCACTCGCGTAATACTGAACCAAAGCTAGTGATAATATTGGAAGAGTGTATCGTGACCGCCAACTACATTTGAAAATATTGGGTATACCAGGATTATTGCTGTGTCAAGACTTAATTATACAAGTATGCTGCAAGTATTAATCATAATTTGTAAGATTAAAAAGTAAATGTGAATGATTATATTTGGCTGTATTTACTTAGAATAACGAATGAGCAATGTTGTACATTATAGTTTGGTTTTTTTCATTTATCAATAATGAAGATTCTGCCGCCCCCGCCCCCGCCCCGCCCAGCCCCCACATAAAAAAAATGACTGCAAGTAATATTATAGATAGAGACTGACCTTTAGTCACCTACCGAATATACTGGCTTATAAGTCCAACTGCAAATTACATAGACCCTTACCTGCCTTTGCATAATGCGCCAGGGTCGATGCTTTTTTTTCTATACAAAATACTGAAAAATATCAAATATAATTATGGAAATAGAAGTATTTTCCATGAAACAAAAAGCAATCCATTCATGGCTAATTTAAAAGGCCAAGAAGGACGAGTGAATCAGTATTCAGAACTCCACTAGTTATCCTGTTTGTTTCCTATATTATCGAGTTAATTCATCCAGGCATGTATGTCATCAGACGTGTAATGGAATTTGTAAATGCCGAGCAGTGAACCGTAAATCCTCAAGCAATGGAACGCAGTCGAAGGGGACGTTTCGGTTTCAACAGGCATAGAAATTTGTCTTGAATGAAACTGGAATATCTTGGGCCTTTACGTGAGCGGGACACACCAAGAATGTAATAAGGTGAATTAATATCTTCAATTGTGGAATTTCTATTCTCCGAAAGTCCGGCCACGCACTTTTGTAACCACAATCGTAACGTCTCGTGCCTTTTCCCACCTACCAACGTTATCTCTACTTGTGGCGTTTCCGTCATGTGATTGAAGTACTTGTAATGTGGCAATAACTGAATTATCTTTGAGGTGTTTTTCTTTTACATAAGGTCCTGGGAAGTTCTGAATGGACCCTGATGATGGATCTGAAAATGTACTCACAGGCCAACGAATTCGCTAAAAGGAGTACTTTCCATTGCGCTTTAGTAATTCAGAACTAGTAATTCCTTCGTCAATGCAAACACACCCAAAGATAAAGGCCGCTTGGAATGTTAGAACGGCTGTGATATTGTCGCACTTATTTTATACTTGGAAAGTCGGTTAACCGAGTTAAATTCCACATAAATAATAGGTTACCTGTGCGATTGTTCTGAAGTCCATTGTTTGCGATTATATACACGACATCTTACAGTTTATACGCTCAGTTTTTTAAGATCTACTAAAAACAAAGTGACTCATCTACTAAAACCAAAGTGATTCATTAACAAATTCTGCCATTAAGAAAATATTGCCAATTTTCATGCAAACAATTGTCTAAAGTTTGTAGTTTGAACATGGCTCATTTCTGAAATATATGAAGGGTGAACCATATTCCGGCTTCTCGGTTTAATATTACATGTGCCATTTTATTTCGGGCACCAATCGAGATCTTACTTTGAACTGAATCACTGAGGCACGAATTAATGGAACTCTTCTCGTGCACTGTTTCAGAAGAGTTGAAAGAATGCAGTGTTACATGCAGTATTGCGTACGAGTTGCAATGCTTATTGGAAATTACAGCAACCTTGAAATTAATCCAACGTTCTGAGTACCAGAGTCTGTTTAGGAGAGTAAAATCGCCTCCTTCCTTCTTCATTCTTGGTGCAAAGTATTACCATTTCTATTCAGCGTCAGGGAGTACTAACAATTTAATATATGCAAATTAGCTTTTGACCTACTTTCGGTTGTATGCTTTATGATTTGGAGCCACGTGTCTTTCAAACAGAGTTCAACAGACAACATTGATTAATTTCACCAAACGAATGATGGACGTTTTGCGACATAAATTTGAAAACAACTTCAAATTTGTTTCCAGACAAAAATGGTCAAAATTAGCCATTGTAAATAGAGTCGTTCATTCGTGTATTTAGGACGTGGATTTATTCTTTGGAATTTGGCAAATATGGTGTATATAGGTAGAGATAACTACAAAGATATATAAATAGCTCTACAGAGACGGATGAGAGAAACGTCGGTGTGAGTATTTAGGGAGGAGCAAAATTCGTACTTGTTTAATGAGCTATATAAGCAAACGTAAATTTATTTTATAATGTCCCTCAGAGAACGAGGCCCATTATACATGTACGTAAAAACTTATATAACTTATTATCATTACCTTAGTTATAGAGTTCGATCAATCAAAGCATTTATTATTTCTGACCATCGATCTGTGGATCGAACAAATGTTACTCAATGTCAGACTTCCGGCTGAGCTGGACTCCCCTTTTATTTACATCATTTGTGCATTCTCTTGTGTGTTCGGACAATATATTTGTTACTTTATTTTGAAACAGTTTGAAACAGTTTTGAAACTACTCGAGTAACTAGCGAACTGGCGCACAATCCATTTGGTTGAAATATTGAGCATACTGAATCGCTTTCCAATTTACATGATTTATGTCGTTGCTATCGGTCGATGGTCGTTGTTCAAACTTTTCGGTGGTGAAGCAAGCGTCATGTTCGTATCTTAGCGAGCCTTAGTCTGGTTCCCTGCTTAGAATGCTCCGTGCGTTGCACTCCACTATACGCACGGAGCATACTAAGAAGGGAACCAGATTAAGGGAGCTTGGTTTCTTGTTAGCCTTTACACCGGAGAGTAGCAATGGTTAACTGCTGATTTATCTTGCACATTTCCCTCCTCATATTTAATTATCAATTTGGGTCAGTGGAACTGTAATAAATTAAGATGGGTCAAAGACATGCAGAACGTATCTAAAACATCTTACACATTCATCACTGATTCATATCATTTCGAAAGCCAAACCATTAGCTTTGCACTAAGCTTAAAGATGGAAGCACCCTACTGCTCTGTGGGGAAAAGGGGCTCGGCTTAAAATACTTTCCCAGGAGAAAGAATGACGGCTTATGGGATTGAGATCAACAGCCACTATCGTTAATTGCCATGAGTGGTACTCATTTTAAAGTGTACGCCCTGCTCCAGTTGGCACTGTTACATGATACACGCTTGTTGTAGCAAGAACGAGCAATTCCCAACAACATCAACATCGAAGATTTTGCTTATAAAATCATTCATCATTTACTCCCGCTTATCGGAGCAGTGGGGGAGAAGCAAGGCAACTACATCTTGTCTTACAGTCAACCTAGCTTCCCATGGGACAGACTTCATTCGCACTTCATACCACAAGGTAAGTGAATAATAAAGGCATGCCTACATGCATGCATACATACATACATACATACATACATACATACATACATACATACTTCTAACAGTATGTTCAAATTTAATTTCTTCTTTTGTTTTCAGTTACAAAATTTTTTCTTTACTCGTACAAGAATAACTGGATGTATATAGGAGTCAACATTATGACGCACTCTCGAAACTTGTCAAACACAAAACTCTCTCTCAAGCTAGAGCCTGATGTACTACTCATTCTTATTTGAATTTGGTTTCTTAGTTTTGCTCTTTCAGTTTCGTGCTCAAAAGGTTACTAACACGGTGGATGAATGCACAATATGCATAAAACGCATGTTTTGTCGTTCCATGTAACACTAAACTCTCATAATACGCTTCTTTTGATACACAGTGATTAGTCATAAAACGTAATGTCCCTTAGTATGACCGCCAGGTGTCGAGCGTGTAAGGTATCGCGGTGATGTTATTGCTTACTTCGACGTGTGCCGGTATTTATATTAAAGCTGTAAGTTGTAATTATATTTAAAAACCTTTTGTAAACTGAAGAAAAAACACCCTTGCATGAAATGTGTGACTCACTACTTCTATAATTATACTCACGGCAGTGGTTGATGTTACAAATGTATTGAGACACAACAGTTGTCGATAGCAATTGATTCTTTTATATTTCTGTTTTGTAGATTGATGGATATATATTCAATAGGTTTTGCATGTAAATAAATTTCTTCCAATACTGTATTTAAATGTATTAAAAAACTAACGTATTCATTGTCATTATTGTCAAATTCATGGTGAATACGACAGGAAGCAACAGTTGTACATTCCAGACCTGAGCAAACTTAAACTGCTTTCGAAAACGGAAGAGTAGCTATCTGCAATGGGGGGCAGGGGCCAGTTTTTATGTACAAATGTAATGCCTCGATCAATGACCTAGTATAAAAAATCATAAAAAAATCAAATACACAAGTGATGTCAAAAAGGTCCATATTTTTGGATACCTATATTAAAACAAAGCATAAGAATATTATCCACTTGACCAAAGAAGTCAATGGCAGTTCATAGCAGAAGAAGTGTATGCACCCCAACCCCAAATTTATACCTGCAATTTTCATGTCCGAAGGTCATTTTTGACACCATGTGATGCTCACAGTGCAAACACAAGTCCTTTTCCTAAATGACAATTCTGCAAAACATTGTGTACTAAACAGGCTGATGCAAGTGAAAATAGTTGTCATCCAAGCCGTTTTTGAGATATTCTACTTGCTCCAAACCCATGTGTTTACTGTTATGGGAGGCTAGCTCTTCTTCCTAGCCGACTATTGGTATTTCACTATCAACATACTGCAGAGTAACTATGGAAAGTGTACATGCCTGACATCAATTTCAAGAACAACACAAGCCCGAAACACCTAGTTCACAAATATATCCATATCTTTAATTCATAAACAATAATAGTTGAAAAAGTCACACCATAGTCTTAAGTTAAGAAATTTGCCAGGGGCCAATTTACGAAACTGGACCCTGCCACCTTAAGAATTTGGCTGAAAATGGTTTATGTCAAAAGTTGTGTACATATCACATATTTAGACATTATCTAGTAAAATGGTATTAAGGAAAACCTTTTGTGCGCAAAACTAAAAATGCTATTACGCTTTTAGAAAAGTGACTACTTTGCGGCAAAAAGCACTGCATTATTTACATTGTGAGTTATAACTGACTGCATTTCTTGAAAGATTTCAAACTGTTTGCAACTTACAATGTTTTTGGTCTTTGTTTACCACCATAGCATCAGGACAGAATAAAAATTCCTTCACAATGTTTCATGACTGTCAAGAAGAGATTTGGAAGTTATAAATTTTAGGAGTGAATGACAGAAATTGTCAGTAACTGAAGTGAAAAGTTTCTATAAACTCTTCGAGCAAACTTAAAGAAATCACACATTTAAGTAAATTATGTGCTTTAGAAGTACTTTTAGGCTGATATAAAACAAGCAGTTCCTAACCTTTCATTATCATTCTGGAGATGCTTATAGCAGCATCAATGTTGGGGGAGGGGGGAGGGGGTAATCACAACAACAGTCTAGCTAATCTGGAGATATCAAAGTTTAATCAATGAACATTAGACCATGCTGGAATATTGATATACTGATGTGTGGGACCCTGTTAAACTTACAAACTGACAAATCAAATAAATTCATTGAGACATAGCCACTGAAAATGACCATACATATACAATTACTCAAATACAATTTAACAGAGAAATTTCTTATCACACACCAAATCACATTACAACTGACTTTAATGATTTCTGGAGTTTACAAAATCATAGTAAATAATAAGATAAGGTATAGAACAAATATTTACAGTGGAAAATTCAGTTCAAGGTAAAAAGCATTTCACCTGCTTGCCTTTTAATAAACACGTACCATAAAACAACTCCTGTGGAAGCTAAATCTATCCGTCAAAGTCACTCTCTTGTGCACTTAGATCAGAATGAGTATCTGGATGAGATTCAAGCTAGTGTTTCTTTCAGCATGACTAACCGATTAATCCTAATCTTTTATCATGCAAACTGAGACCTGCAAGAAGAAAAGAAACAAGTGATACTGATATACTTTTAACATTCAGTGACAACATAGGGATTTCAGAGGAGAAACTATGCATATTGTCAAATGCATGAAACTGCCACTTAATTTTAAGCTTTTCCCCCTTTGTTAACTGAACCTAGAAATTCAAGATATATACATAACATTCAAACATTTCCCATTATCACCCAAGTGTGAGATATGAGTCTCTTATGTCAACTTCACAGTGGAGTCATGAAGGTAGAAACTATGTCGGTGTGCTAAACTTTCAATCCTCGCACCAAAATATAGCAAGCAATATGCCATATGCATCACTATTTCTAAGACCGTTCCACTGGTGACATTCAACACTCACAACAGTATGTTTATGCATGATTCCTCTGAAGTCTATCTGCTCCTGTGGAGTTAAATTACTTTTAAGAATGCATGTTGACATGTTATGCAATTGTTTCTGTGTGTCTGTATTGAAATGTGATTAATATTCATAAAAACAGGGGTGAAAACCTTGACAAGAGCAAGACAATACCTTATGGTCACCATTTTGTTCTCATATTTATTAAGTGTGTCCAAAATATGCTACTTTGTCACGATGTAAACAGTTCTCACATTGAGGTACAAAGCACAGTTACCTCCCTCTCCGAAGAGCATTACATACAACACTAGGTTATTTATGGAAAAAAAGAAGGAAATATAATGAAGTTAATGCATAAAAAATGTTTAAATATACACAAAGAAACAGAAAATTAAAATAGATGTGGTTGACTGCACCAAAAAAATTTATCAGTTTTCCTTAAGTGGGCAGGGGTCAGTTTTTATGTACAAATTTAATGCCGCGATCAGTGACCTAGTATAAAAAATCATAAAAAATCAAATACACAAGTGATGTCAAAAAGGTCCATATTTTTGGATACCTATATTAAAACAAAGCATAAGAATATTATCCACTTGACCAGAGAAGTCAATGGCAGTTCATAGCAGAAGAAGTGTATGCACCCCAACCCCAAATTTATACCTGCAATTTTCATGTCCGAAGGTCATCTTTGACACCATGTGATGCTCACAGTGCAAACACAAGTCCTTTTCCTAAATGACAATTCTGCAAAACATTGTGTACTAAACAGGCTGATGCAAGTGAAAATAGTTGTCATCCAAGCCGTTTTTGAGATATTCTACTTGCCCCAAACCCATGTGTTTACTGTTATGGGAGGCTAGCTCTTCTTCCTAGCCGACTATTGGTATTTCACTATCAACATACTGCAGAGTAACTATGGAAGTGTACATGCCTGACATCAATTTCAAGAACAACACAAGCCCGAAACACCTAGTCCACAAATATATCCATATCTTTAATTCATAAACAATAATAGCTGAAAAAGTCACACCATAGTCTTAAGTTAAGACATTTGCCAGGGGCCAATTTACGAAACTGGACCCTGCCACCAATGACGGAAAATATTCAGCTAATACCTTGAGAATTACTAGTTAAAAATAGTATAATCTGCACTTCGCCAGGAAGAGCAAACATTCTTTCATTACTGACTGCTAAATTTAGACGTTCGACACTGAATCCGTACATATACCGTATATTTTGCTCGAACATATACACGTGTGTGTGTTCTTCTCGCTGTTCTTCGAATGTATAGATTAAAATCCCTTCCATCATGGCAAATTCTTTACCCAATCCCACCGATACACCTTTTCTATCAGCATTTAGACAACTTGAACAGTCTTCGAACACCACACGATGGGTCACTCGTTTAATGTGGTGATATCCACAGAATCGCAAATAAATAATTTCCATTTTTGTTAACTTTACTGACGGAATCCTGGAGTTTAGATAAATCTCTGTTTCAAAAGGCTGGAAAACGATATTCACCCACAAATCAACAAATATACCAGTTGTGGCCAGGAACCAAGCAGCTGACATTAATTAAGGACATGACTTGTTCATCTCAGTGCATAGCGTAATCCAAGAGCACCCTTACTGAGCTTTAAGTAGAAGGTATTTCTGTTATATTTAGTCACACAGTCATACATTAGCGTGGTCCTAACTAGATTTAAGATCAAGATGGTTTTTATCTTCCATCTTCTCATCTTTGAAAATTAATCACATAACAGATGATAAAATTGGTATGCATAAAAATTCGACATTTTTTCTATGGTTATTCAAAAGACATAAAACTAAATTTTAGAAGATGTTTCAGTCTTTTAACGTTTTGAAAAAAAGAATAAACCCTTTTAATCAGAGAAAACGTTATGTTCGTGAGGTACCCAAGTTCGTGATGTTAAATGAATCAGAATATCTGACCCATGTTGAACATGCCGAAGATCAGAATGTCAACATCGATAGAAGCTGGCGTCAGGCAATCATTTTAGGAACAAAACTTGAAGAATCTCTTTTGAAAGGATTATAATTGAAAGAAATTTGCACAAAGTTGCAACAAAAAAAAATTACTTCCCCTCAAACTATGCATGGAAACCAAAATTCATATTTCCCTTTCCAATATCTTCAATAACATATTTTTATACAGCGACACATGAAAATGAAAACATAGGAAATGTAATACTAAACTTGTAAGAAACTCCAGTGTTGTTGAAATACAAACCAAAAATATTTTTATGTTGAGAATAGACTATTAGTCTGGAGTTTTTTTTAATAAGTAACATCTGTAACAGACATTTTGTTAACAGTTGGTATTAGGTCTCCCTGGGATAATTTGGGCCTGCTCAGTCCCAAAATGCTTCTTACCAAGCTGAGTACTGCGTTTTAAGCGTTCTTATGTGACAATAACGTAGCGTAAAATATTAAATTTACAGACACTAAACTTGACATATCTCATTTGTACTAACATTTACTAGGTGGTCCAAGCAAAGTGTGCAGTAGATATGATTGTTAGAAATGTATATGCGTATATTTTCATCGAATTCACGTTTGTAAACAAGCGAAAATTAACAGTAACTTTTCCTACGGTAGTGCGACGTCACCAGCTTCGTTGAGGCTTTGGTTAAAGCATTTTATTTGCTAACATTTTCTGCATCCATTGATAGATCTTGTCCATGCTTTGAATAAATCCCCATAAGGCCTGGTCATTTTATTTTGTATAACACACGGCACTTTTTGTTACCTTAGCGTGACGGTCGCAGACCAAATATGCGCAATGTAACTTACTACGTATCTACATCGATTTAACATCTCTCTGACGCCAGGTTAGGACCATTACTACGCAAACTACAGCTTTGGTAGTACATTATGTTGAATTCAGCAGGTCTGTTATACTTTACATGGACTTGTTACCAACTTCTGACAAAAAAGGTCTTTTGATCTTAAAAAAGATTTTTGTATATATTCTCTTACTATTATCAAATACCATTTTACTTTGTCCTTTCCTTTTTTTCTCTTTCTCTCTTATTGTCTTTCTTTTGTAGTATTTAGTATTCTTTCTTTCTATAATTTCAACGTTGTATCACATTACTGAAAGACACTTCTTGTTCTCGGGGTCTTGATCATTAGGAACTGGCTCTGCGCATGCGTTGTGGTCTTACCTCACGAACATGGAGCACCTCAAACGCTGTTATCAATGCTGATACCGGTAAACAATTTTTTTTAGCGATAATGAATAGTCTTCAATGTTTATATGGCACGATTTTGCATCAGAAAGGAACAATGGCGTATTATGAAAATATCGTATTAGAATGTATTCACATGCAAAGGGTTGCACTAATGAACTTAGGTCACACCTGGATAATTCCTCCCTCATTTGCTTTGTGGAAGTGACACATATACATGCATTTTGTTATGTTTTACTAATTACAGGCTAATTTTGTACAACATGCCGCCATTAACCTTTACGCGGATCAAACTTGTTTACTATTGTCATGTTATGTCACAGAATAAGGCACGGAAAATAAATCAATAAGATGATAAAATGCACACCCATCCCCAATTACCTAAGATTCAGATTAATAGATACGTGTAAATTAATTCTTGTTATTTATTCGTCACAATTGTTTGATTTTCAAAGAATACAAGCACTGTGCGAAATACTAGAATTGTTCTAATTTCCATCATATTAAATTATAATAAGTAGTTATTGCAAATTCGCAAGCTCTTGGGCAAATTCCGACCTCATCCACCCCCACTCCGCTGTCATCCAGCTGGTAACCTACTATACAATATAATGAAAGCTGTATTAATAAAACCACTACCATATGAGACTTTTGTAACCTGAACTGTTTGCAGAATGCTTTTAAAGGAACTATTCATATATTTCATTACTATTAAAAGTTTCATCACTTTCATTTCCGCTTCACAAAATATTTTTGTTCTTGCTTTTTGTGGAAATATGCGACACACAAATTAGATATTTTTTTAGTTTCAGTTATTCAGAAAAATAAAAGTCGGAATTAGCCACGTTAGTAGAAACAATTACAAAATAAACTTTTTGTATTACACCAGTGTTGTTGCTTTATTGTTTCTGTCATTTGGCATATTAAAATTTTCTCGGTCTTTTTAGCGGGAAATGTTAACATTGATAAATATCGTTATAAAAAAATAAATATGTTTTGTATGAGGCAACCATTTATCTCCTATTTAAAATACTGAGGTTATTATAGATACAAAGCGGTCTCTGACTACGTCCTATGGTACTATTAATATTATTAAGTTTATCAGGGATACCACGGGTTATCTTCCTACGTGCTGCGGTGCTATTTATAACAGTGATGTTGGCAGGGATCCAAAGAGGTCTCTGCCCTCATCATACGGTGTTATTAATAATAGTGGGGTTATCAGGGATACAAAAAGAGGTCCCTGCCAATATCCTATGATACTATAAAGGTTACAAGCAACTACATTTGTTACAGGGCACACAAGCGGTCTATGTGTTGCGGAATATTAAATACCGTATTTAAAAGAAATGATGGTCAATGGCTATCTGAAAATAATTGGCGGGAAAAGGTTTCGTATTTTCTTTAAAAAGAAGCCTTGATGTGGGTATAGTATACGCACAAGTAGGTTTGAACCTAAACCCGTTTTCATTGCATCACTGTCGCCTCACAGGTACTAATGGGTGAAAATGGGCAGATCTTGTCCGACCTGAAATTCTACAGTGGGCACAAATAAGACAAGATTTTATGTATTCTCAAACCGAGTTGCGCAGGATATCATTGGCATCGTTTTCAATGTTTACGCTGGATGCAGGGCCAATTTAAAGTTTTTGGCAGCCCCAGGGTTGGGGTGTGATTTTATATCTACAAATACGCCCTGAAAGAACTCCTTAAACTGCCTTTTATATGTATTTATAGGTTACTGCATTTGTATGGGAAAATATGAACGAGTTTTTCGGATGGCTATACTGCACGACCTTTTTATTATATGCTCATTTTCTTATTCTACCTAAGACTTAAATACACCAACAAAAAACCCTGCAAGAAACAAAGTAACTGAATGTATGCCGTATTCCAAACTAAATACACAAGCGTAGATGCATCATTACACAACAACATTATTAATGCGCACGTAACTCCGCCCAGACAAATTTGAAGTTGGTCGCGCGCTAGACGTAAGTTTCGAAAGAAAATGGCGTTTGGTCAACTTAAAATTGAATTTGCAGTCATATTGTGAATGACTGCGCATTGCAACAACTTTTCCATTTGATCTGAAATGAATACGTTTTCAGATTGTTGTCGATTCGACGCAATTTCGTGATTATGATCTGGATCTAGTAACTTACAGCGTCTGTGGCAATTCTACATGAAACACATAGTATTGAAGCAGCGAGGTAGAAGTATGTTGACATCGGCATGCGTGCTTCCGTTCTGTCATTGAATGATTCAAATCATAATGTGGGGAAAATATGAATTCTTTCAATTGCAATTATCGAAAAGACGCTGTGTAATTTAATGTTTATTTCATTTTGAGTGCAGTAAGGACGATGTAATTGCACTTGGAATATACTCAGTAGTCGAAATTACAGTACAATTTCGAAATGTGTAATCAGCCTTGAGAACCCATGACATGGGTCATGTAATTCGGATATGCATTACTAAGAAAGTACATTTTGAGGAAATTCAGGATAAGTATATTTTTGCCATTTTTATTACCAGCTAAAGAAGACAAGTTTATGTCTTATAACTTGCATGTTAATGTAAGGACCCTGTCTGGCGTCTATAGCTAGCCTAAATCTGAAACATTGTATCAAAAAAGTTAACGCGGAATGTGCCAAAGCTGCGGATATGTGGCAGTCCATGAAACATTTGCTTTAGTTCATTCAGAAAAAAATTGTTTATTTACAATAGAAAGTAGTTCCTTTATTCGCGTGCATTCAGTATGAATTCAGTGCGAGGGTGCAACATCGGGAAATTTTGCACGATTCTGACAATGTAAAGTTAATGGAGAAAAAAATGAGCATATAATAAATAATTAATATATATATATATATATATATATATATATATATATATATATATATTAAGCTAAGTATTAGACGGTTTAGACTTTTATATTTTTTATTTAAACACATGTAATTTTATCCACGGCTGCCGGAAGGGTGGTTGACTAGGGGGTCCCGGGTGCTGTGGTGCTGGTCTTTCCTCTTCACGTTATGAGTCTATGTGAATCGAATTAATCGTCTATGCACAGTAACCTGCTTTGTATCTTGAAAGCATATGTGTGTGTGTGTGTGTGTGTGTGTGTGTGTGTGTGTGTGTGTGTGTGTGTGTGTGTGTGTGTGTGTAATTAACCAGAAATGTTTAATAAGGATATTTTTGTGAGAAAAAGTTAACATGGGGGTTATTATATTTCATTTTATCATTTGTACAGAGATTTAATAAAATCATTTTCTTTATTTATATTTTTTCAATAATCAACCGACCAAATTTATTCGGGTTTGGCTAAAACAATGATTTTATTCTCAGTATCACGTACACTTTATCATAAAAGTCACATCCAAACATCTTTTGAAACCTAAAGAGTTTCTCTTTAGACAGTAGTATTTGCAGTATTTAAGTGAAATATATTCAAATACAGATTTACAATGTATGATAAAAAGGGTTGTGACATATAGGTGAAGGACAAATTAACCATAAAATTCCCAAATTGCGATGTAATTTATTTTTAAAATAAATAACAGCTATCAATGTCAAACGTCGGCATGTTTCACATTGCTTGAGATGCCGATTTGCAAATGAATCAAGTTTGTCTTTAATTCCAAATTTTGATGTATACCTTCAATCCAGTCAAAGATAACATATAACAGTCATGATGCATAACGTGCGTTAAAAGAAACTCGGTTAATTTGCATATAAATTACTGCTATCACGGGGCACTCGTGCCATCGTGCCATATATAAATCTAAATAAATAGACAACGCAATACGAAGCAAGAAAACGTAGGTCATCACGATGTCTTGCATTCCGTATTTTATTTTTTCTTCGTGTACCACTGTGAATGTGGATTGGCTTCCTGCATTGAGTCTATTTTTTGACCAAATATAAAACAGAAATTAAACATTTTTTCAATGACAAAGCCGAAATCTTTAAGTTCCGTCTGCAGAGAAGTATAAATTTTACATCAATAAGCAAATAAACAATTACATTGCAAATAAACAGGTTCACTCTTAAGCTATCTGCAATTAAAAAGCTGCAACGTGAAGCTATTTGCAGATAAACAAAACTAATTGAGATTTCTGTTTAGCTACCATAAAAACTTTTACAAATTTCTCGTCGTTCATTCAGCGATCAATGTCACAATGTAGAGCTTGTAAATTTTTTCGTTCTTTTAAATATAGTAGCGTAAATGTATGTTCCATCAAAAGCCTTTAGTGCTATATTCACTTTAATGATCTGTTAAATGTTGGTCTTGTATCTGTAAAACGATTACGTCTATCGAATGACAAAAGTCTAAAAAAATCTCCAGGAGGTTACTAGCATCTCAAAACAATAGTTTAAAGAATAAAGCCCCAAAAGGATATTGCATCTCAAAAACAACAGTCTAAAGAATAAAGTCCCAAGGGATGTGTATATGTGTGTGTGTGCGTGTGTGTGATTTGGATTTTTTAACGTAGCTTTAACAATTTATCAGTCATATCACTATGATGTCTGTAGTGTGGCAGTTTATAGTGATGTCTAGCACCGGGGCATCATGCCGCAGACAAATTGTAGAACCCGCGACCTCTTCGCATCCAAGGCGGATGCTCGAACCGCTAGGCCACCGGAGAAGTCAATTCACAAGGGATACTATTATATCAAAAACAATACTCTAAAGAATAAACCCTTCAAGATGATACTGGCATCTAAAAAATGCTCTAAGGAATATATCCCCACGAGGATGTTAGTATCTCAAAAAACTTTCTGAAGCTGCTACTACAACTCCGGCTCAGCAACGTCTAAGTACGCATCGAAACATCAAACTTTTTGTAACTTGCTTCATTCAACCGAAAACAGTATACCTTTTGTAGGACTTATTTTATCCGCTTTTAACTCTGTGATACGTGAACATCTTCCAAATGTGTTATAAACATACCAATTTCGTTATACATTTTGACTCATTGAGACTGGTATGGAACAAATGCTCTTTGTCAGTCTGCACGTGTCTGGTGCGTGATCAGATTTTTGTTAATCCTTAAGGCCGATCCGTTTGAACCAATGCAACTTTTCAGAAAGTTAAGAACATGTCCTGGATTTTCTCAAAGGAGATCACGAGTGACCCTACTGTTGATCTTTCTATAAATAAAAACGGCTACTAGAGCATCAAAACAGACATATAGGCACGTGAGACGGGAATGCTTCAAAACTCGATAATCGGTGGTAAAGATAAATGTGGCATAAGAGGGTCAGTTGCACACTTCCTTATAAACAAAACTTCATCCAGAATGATAGTAACAGTAACAATAAACACGGAAACATGTCCGATGTGCATGCTTAATACATCAAGAGGGGTGGGGTGGAAATATAATTGAGGCAATGAAAGGATCTATACATATGCAAATATGTAACTAATTAACGGTTTCTTCTCTTATTCTGATATAGTATAAGCAATAGAAACACTGTACATATTTATTCCCTTAAAATATCGTCTGGTTTTATCACCAGTGATGCAAAAAGACTTTTCAGCATGCCAACAACAGACACTGGGATCGATTCTTATTATACGCTTTCATGTTGGACATACGTATTTTAATTGACAACTAATACTATGTATTTTCCCCCTGAAAGTAATGTAAAAAAGACTACGACAGATATAAATGATGAATCTGCATCTCACTGAGTATATTAACAAACAAAGAAACAAACAAACAAAACTAAGAGAACCATTGCCATCTCGTGACGCCGCATCATGTAAAGTTGTCATACATTTGCAACCTTCCAAAACCACGCCAACAGCCTCCGAAATGTGAGAAGCCTCCCACACACATGCGAACAGCCTCCAAAATATATACCTACCTATACCAGAACACACCATCTACTGGTCTTGTGCTTGACGTCTCATAAGAAGTTGGTAATGACCTCTGTAGCAGTCCCCCTACGAATACAATTTGACAGCTGATCGCCTCCAAAACGTAGGGGATCCAATATTCTTATTCCAGGATGTTGCTGGGGATACAGTTCCAAAACCTTAGGTGGTTCCTAAACGTGTCAACAAACTATGATTTGATGATGTCGGCAAGAATACCATCGGAGAGCTGAAAATCTGAATAAATGTCATATTTACCAAAACTAAATGTATCACTGGAACAAGATGAAACAATGGAACTCCTATGTTTCGAAGCTGAATTCTCGCTCCTCTTTTAATGCAGTATGATATGAAAAGTCATTAGCGAAAGCAAAACCAGTTGCACCAAGCATTAAAAAGAAATATAATGTATTTGTCACTACTCAACCAGAAATTTTAAGTGCAAGGCCTCAACATTATTCCCTGAAAATTCTTTATCTGAGAGCCTTCTGAAACTTTCCACCGTATCAACAAACAAAAAAAAACTACCAAAAGAAAGGAATCCTAAAAGTTGTAAAGTTGCCAGTGTTGAAGCTTTAACTAACTGTCAGAGATCAACAAGACGCTCTTGATCGACCCCATGACACTTCAGCAGGTTCAGATGATATCCTTTATCAAATTACGAAACATGCTGTTGATGCAGCTCTCAATGACTACTTAACATTTTCAGTACAGCTTTGGAAACTTTACACTACATGTGGACATCGCGAAAAGCAACACTGATACCAGTAACCACACAAGGACAGGACTATACAGAACTACAAACAAAACCATGGAACGTATGATATATGCCAGGATCCTTCGATCAATTGGTTACAACGAGCTACTATCAGACTTTCAATGTGGATTCAGTTGCATGCATCTTGTAAAGAATTTTAACATCTGTTCTTTTCATTTTATATTTTAGAAGTATATGTTTAGGATGTCTTCAACGCGACTAAGTTCCTAATGCATTTAGTGATTCTTACATTTACATGTTCAGATTTTAGCTTTCAATTAGCCCTATATCGTTGCAATTCAATTGTCTTAAACTAAATAACATCCAAGAAGAGAAACCAACAAGTTTAGTAAACTTAACAAATCATTTAGTTTTCTAAGTTACAAAGTGCAATTTTAAGAGGAATATGCAGTATTGGGAATTAAATCTAAAATAATCCGAAAAGCTCTGTCACAAGTCCAAAAGTATTGTGTGTTCCGAATGAATTCCAATATTGAATGTGTTGATGTGCCAATAGTCTTAAATCGGTTGTTTTACCATCGGTCTTGGTGTATCACAACGACATAATCCAGAATTTCTTTGAATAAATTCACAATAATCTCAAAACAGTGTTTTAGTCCAAATAATCAATGAGCACTTTGTAATTCCAATGGATAATTTAAATAAATGATTCTCGTCAAATTATGTCTGAGCACAAATGATTCCACAGACTGAACTTAAAACGGGAAATTAATAAGTTTGTTTTCCACAACCGTATATGCTAATTATACTTAACATAAGACAATAAAATGACCAAGATGTGGTCACAGGTTCGTTTCCAGAACATTCTAAGTTTATAAATAAGGCTAGACCTTAAAATAACATATCACTATATATTGTACTGAAGAGTGCCGTTTAACCCTATATAATCTAAACTACGTCATCTGATCCATCTTCAATCGAAGATAGCGTCTAGATGAAGTAATTTGTCAAAATTGTTTTTCTTTTTCTTCTTATTTTCATTCATCATTAAACTGAAATCATATTTGGTCTATTTGTTCCAAGAATCTAAGGTCGAATGAGATGCTTTGATACACATGAACGTTATATATATATATGATGTCCTCCATCATTTAACAGTGCTGATGGACCATAATAATGTATGCCTTTGTTAATTCATTTATTTCTTTATGATTATTTGTAATCATCGCTCAGAAACTTCCTGAAGAACATCTGCATTTGTTATGACTGAATCCATTAAATGCACTCTTTATACTGTCTGAGGGTGTTAACCAAGTTTTCCTCAATAACAAATTGCACCAAATGTTCCACGGCTAAATTCTTCGCACATGAAAGTTTTGTAAACTGAGCGTATAATTTCGTTTGCTTACATCTTCTTTTCCAGATTCAATCTTGCAGTCGAGTTATAAAATAGCCCAAGGGTAAGACGAGGAGAACACGTGATCGAAAGGTACTATATAGCGTATGTACAGGACGTGGGCGTCAAGACGTATAATAGTTCAACATGGACAGAAAGTGGATATTTTCTTGTACATTGTTCGTGTTTGCAAGTCATTTTTCTAGCCTGACTTCAGCCGAACTTATTGCAGGTAATATAATTGTTATTGCCAAGCTGCAAAATATTTTCACCATCTGTTTCTTGATCTAGAAAAAAATTACCTACGAAATAGGGGTAAAATTGTTTGCATTCGGTTTCTGTCGCACAGTACAAGTAATTCCTTTGGGACATAAATTAGGAATCTGTCTTTGTATATTTCTGTCATCTCCCTCAGTACTTGAAATTTCTTTGGGACATAAATTATGGATCTGTCCTTGTATATTTCTGTCATGTTCCGCAGTACCTGAAATTCCTTTGGGACATGCATTAGAAATCAGTCTTTGTATAGCCTTGTACTGTTCCACAATACTAATAATTACTTTGGGACATAATTTAGGAATCAGTCTTTGAATATTCATTTACTGTGCCGCAATACTAGTAATTCTTTTTGGAACATAAATTAAGAATACGTCTCTGTTTTTAATATTGTAAAGAATCAGTCCTTGAATAATGTAATGAACCCAAACTGTAAGGTTCTAACCTTCGTCAACGGCATACATTAAAATAAAGGAATATTAAAAATATCATCGTATTAAATACGGAATCGGAATTAAAGTACGCTGATTAGTGGGAAGACTATAATAAATGATACTAGTATATTATATCCACACTAAATACTTATGCGCACTGAATAAGATCAAGTTATACTTATTATTAAGTCGATCTGGAAAGCAGCCATTAAAGTTCATGTTCTGATTCCCTTTGAAATTCCCCGGACACCTATTTTATCTGCCTTTGGGATAAAGCGTATCATTTCCTGTTAGAGAAAATACTCGTTAGCAAAGATATTCCGAATGATGGTTTTTTTCGCACTTTCAGCTGCATGAATGATGTAACTCGATTTGCGAATCAAAGGTCAACAGAACATGGCCGCCTATCGGTGCCTGTCAGATCTATTCATCGATTTAATCAGACTGAATCAGATGAATGTTATTAGATCGAATAACTACCATACGTACTAGCTTATAAATCGAGTCCAAAGGCAAACAACATAGACAGCAGATCTGGGTGTATGATGCTTATTGTACTGATTACTCCTTATAAACTGCATAGATTTAGACCTGCTTGCGCATTATGTGACGACAAATCTGTGTCTGAGGCTTGCAATTGGACTCGACTTAAAAGCGAGTACATAGCGTTTCTTGTCTGATTATTATTCACGACAAGGCTGAGGCCTTTGTGGTTAATATTTCAGTGTAATTTTTTTACACAGTTTATATACCCTTTTTCTACAACATTGTACATTCGGCTTGTGTTATGTTTTCTTGTTTTCATTCAACATGGCTACTTAGATGCTTTACCTAAAATTGATCTGTTTAGAAGAAATTTTTCTGTGTATGATAAAACAATGAATTAGTTCCTTGAAAAGATTATATTTACATAATGTATTACATTTAATTCTTTCATACAAATTATTCCGACTTCTTATTGGCTCAAGAGCTGACACGAGATGGAAAATAATGCATCGCATTGGTTTCCTCGAGTTGATATCAGCTCCCCAAAACAAAGTATTGTGTTCGCGCATTGACATTTTTAGTGTACGGTATGAAAGTAATAGAACAGTTGGGGGCTTTTGTATTGATCAATACATTGCTTTACAGAGCTGTGAGATATAGCTATTGGCATCCGCATACAAAATAATGTCATTAAAATAAATAGAAGTTGATAAATAGATTTGTCTGGTTTTGTTCTTTTTAGTGGCACTTTGAACACATTATATGTCATATCACGACAAGGAAATCGGAGCAACGTGCCTTTCCAAATGACACACTGGGGCTGCCAACCAAGGCTTGCTTGGGCGGGTATCCAACCAGCGACCATTGGATTATGAGTCAGACGCTCTACCACTAATTTACAACGATACAATAAATAGAAAAGGGAAAAGAACATTATTTTATATGATATTTAGTACATTTTCAAGAAATATGTATTTTATGGTTTAACAAAATTGGATTAATAAATTATAATGAGCATTCAGAACAATATCAGTAATTAATTTAATAAGATTTTCATGCTTACTGGGCAGTGCCAGATTAAACCCTCTGGAGGCCCCTAGGCAGTCGAAATCTCGCCCCCCCCCCCCGCAAATTATCTCATAATACGTCAAGATCAAATCAATTCAATATTATTTTGATCCGTTGTCGCGGGGCCCTTAAAAGGCGTGGGGCCCATAGGCCGGTGCCTACTCTGCCTATTTGGTAATCCGGCACTGTTACTGGGAATTATAAAACAAGATTTCATGCATATGGAAGCTATTTTCTTAACAACATGTACAAGAATTATACAGTCCAAATTACAAAGACAAATATATGACAACTTTTATTACTTATTGGCATCTGAATTATAATAGAATGGGGCTATTTATTTTATAAACCCTATGTACATATGCTCCTAAACTACAAATCTTTCTTAATTAAGAATATCAATTAGATCAATGTTTCGTGAAGTGTATTTTGGTCCGTAATTGTTTAAATATGGTATACTTACGACGAACTAATTCGAGATAAAAAAAAATACGTCTTTATTGTTATTTTCTCTGCATGTAAGACACATTCTTTTATGATGTCTTTTCTAAATATAAGTGCTTGTAAAAATCTACAATCCACCATCCATGCATTGACAAAAGAACCGGAACTTATTCAGACGGATCAATAATTAATTTTAGAAAACAGTTACTGCACACTTTGATAGCATTCACAATGTCCTGATGCTACTTTCCTTACCGTTTTTAGTCTGCTTTTCGACACTTTTCTGGGGCCAGTAAGAGCTCGGTTTAGGGGACTTCTGGGGTCAGTGATAATTTGGTTTAAGTGATTCCTGGGGTAAGTGAGAGCATGGTCCAAGGGATCTCGTCATCTGTTAAAATTCTGAATTGTGTAAGTTTTTCTAAGAGCGCCTTCAAGGAGGAACACATTATTTTTATCGCATTGGAGTTGCTGATTCCTTAGACAAAATGAAAGTTAAAACTTATTTAATTTTTTTTTTTTTAATTAATTTATAGTTTCCCAGAATTATGTTCTTACCGGCATATCTCATAAAATATTAAGCAAAGAAAGCTTCTTATCTTCCTTATGTCGAAGATTGGCAAGTCGTATATTTTTCATGACAAGCAATATTGTGCACTTTTGTTTCAATCTGATCTGACATTTCACATTCGACTTCAGAGGTTTGGATACCTCTTTCTCGGAATAGAAAATTTGTTTCGAAATTGTTCCGTTTTTATGGTATGTGAATATTATGTGATTGAATCGAACCATTCCGATGAATAATTTCCCAGTTATTTGGGGTGAAGGTTAGGCAAAGTAAAACACAGTATCACGCTTTCAATCAGTCATGGTCAAGATTTCCATTTTCATGGGCAAAAGTAACCATTACATGCATCTGGTTTGCTTTGCTTTGCTTTGGCGTTTGTGATGTGATCTAACAATATGATGGTAATGTAATAATGTGATATGATCTTGCAATATGATTTGGTTATATGGTAGGTCTAGTGTGGTACAGTGATTTGGTCATGTGAAACTGGTACGTGATTTTGCCATATGATTGGTCGTGTGATGCTGTGAAGTAATCTTCTGATAGGGTTGGTAATATGATATTGTGATACGATCTTACGATATGATCTGGTAATTTTATATTATGATATTATCTTACAATATGATTTGGGCATGTGATCTTGTGACAAGATCTTACAATATGATTGGTATTGAGACATTGCGATGTGATCTTACAATATGACTTAGTAATGCTATCCTGTGACATGATCTTACAATATCATCTGGTAATGTGATACTATGATGTGATCTTACAAAACGATCTGGTAATGAGATTCAAATATTAATTCTGATATATTTTTTCCTAAAAAAAAATACAGTACAACTTCGAAAGTTAAAATGATGACAGACCAGGTATTTGGTGCCAATTTTAGTTACTTTACGAGTTTACTGATGTCGCACACAACATAATGCTTTTCATAGGTACTGAGTGAGTATTCGAGTATTGCCGAGAATTCTGGTTTTTCCGAGTATTCGAGTGACTGATGTTTGAATTGTCGATGTTGTACTGAACTTATTAAGAGAAGGAGAAAACGACACATCTAATCATCTAATTCAACATCTAATCAGCATTTGGTGTTAAAAATTCTAACATAATTTAAGGGTCGGTCGAATTCCATTTTGTCGTCAGTTAAAACTGTACACTCTTAGGTTAAATACAGTGTGTGTGTGTGTGTGTGTGTGTGTGTGTGTGTGTGTGTGTGTTAAAACTGTGCACTCTTTAGTGAATTGCAGAGAAAGTTAGTTGCATTAAGCTAAATTAATCCTCTCCTATTTTTGTCATGTCAGACCTTCTAGGATGAAATCCTGGACTCGCACCTGTTAAATGTAGATGAAGACAGGCCTGATATGACTACTGCGTGTATTTTTACAAATGTACTTCTTTATTTCATTAAAGCATTACATGTACATTTCCCTTGGGCATTACATACAAATGTTCCTTATCATTACATGTATATTGTTCGTACTATTTTCATTAGGTATTACATGTATATTTCCCTTAGCTTTACATTTCTATTTCCTTTAGCATTACATGTATATTTCTCTTAGGCATGTAATATTTCTCTTAGGCTTTACATGTATATTAAGAGTTATACGGAACACAATTCGTACGTGAAGTTATTGTTGTTAACACAAGTAGAACACTGATGTAGACTGGATTACAAAGCCTCTATTACAAACCAAACTACTGATTCATGATATTTTAGAGGACGAGTATTTTGAAACATTCTCTCGTTTAGTTCAAAATACTGCATAAGTGTTTTCCTTACTTACAAATAACATTCGTGTTCTCTCCTTTAAATTTAGGACCTCCACACAGTTCAGTATAGATGGATGTTCCCAGACAATATAGCAATGCATGAATCTCGCATTGTCATATACTTTTCCAAATTAAACATTAAATTCGTCTTTGTCTGCGTGGTCTACACACGAGATGACACGCTCGCTCAGTGCCGGATTACCAAATAGGCAGAGTGGGAACCGGCTTATGGGCCCCACGCCTTTTAGAGGCCCCGCGACAACGGATCAAAATAATATTGAATTGATTTGATCTTGACGTATTATGAGATAATTTGCGGGGG